>JAWPHD010005090.1:0-171121 GCA_037043455.1 Cyrtodaria siliqua
CTAGTCCAGGTTGGTGCAGTATCGGGTTGATTATTTATGAATAGCTACATAATTGCTTCTGGTGTTGTATTATATTGTAATCCTATATATTTCCTGACTTAACTGGCTTTAAATCCGCAAATAAAAAACACATAACTGACAACATACTGACACTCTGGCATACTTAGGTCTATAATTCAGTATTCGTAGAGACCGATTTAATTTAAAAGTCAAAATATAAAGGCCATAGGAAAATAACGCATGAGTAAAATATAGGACGCAGCGCAAACAACTCAGTGCAAGTATGATATACAAGTCGAACAAGAAACATAACATTCACAGAACACAGTCAACCCAAACAAGGCATAATAAACAAAACAACAATTACAAGGAATTTAGAAGCCAATGTATTCGACACCACAAACATAAATGGGTTGATAATAGGGCACCCTGCCTTTAGAACAGTCAGTAGAAAAAGGCCGTATATGTTAGGTTTACTTATGGATATTTGGCAAGCAAAAATCAGGTCATTGTCCTAATGCTCAACGACAAACCCTGCCTTTGCAGTATGTATACACAAACAAATGTTGCAGGGACGGGAATCAGACAATGTTGCCAAAGTTAGAAGTCTATTCAATGTTCGTATATTTGGATTGATCGATTTGGACACTTAGAAAAACATGAACGTTCAAGTGTTTTTCGATACCAGAATTATTTGGCAACAGAACTGAAGAGTTTTCATATATAAATAAGTTGTATTTTGCATAGAGCTAATCACCGGTACTAGCCAAAGATTGGAATTTCGGAAGAAGAATGTTAACCGTGTTAACAGATAAGTCGAGCTAATAACACCTGTAGGGTTGCTGGTTTACTAACACCATTTTCCGATAATAATATAACAAATCGCAAACATGTTGATTTCGTAACACAGTATATTGGGAATTTAGCAGAATATGCAGTATGTGGCGACCTTTTGGAAGTTGGTGGGGCGGTATCAGCAAAATTCCACGCTTATATAGGATTTTCCATCTGCGTCTGATATCGCTTGATGCTTAATGGAGTAATACGTATTATACGCATTTTGTTGCTTAATCGAATAATGCGTTGTTGTAATTGTATGTATTGATTTAACAGTTTATTAATAAATGGCAAAACTATATAATAGGAATTTGTTGTCCAGTCATTAGATATTTTATCCAAACAGTGGATGATAATTGATGTAATGCTAACATAAGCATTGCTCATCGTGATTGGTTCATTATTACGTAAAAACAATTGAGAACTGACAGGTACGATAAACTGTTTTATCGGGAACTTAAGCACAACTCCGTGTCTATAGACTAAAATGTGTAACAAAGTAACAAAAATATTTTTAGTGCTAAGTAACATCACTTTACCTCACTTTTGATAATCGGTTGAGAGGTCAATGTATTTTACATTCAATAGTTGTTTAAATAGTACATTACAAAAAAAAATAAGTATAACAGTCGAACAGGAAATGCAGCTATCACAGAACACAGGTAAACCAAAAACACACAAAACAACAAACGTGTGTGTGTGTAGTTCTAAGGTTAATAGTCCGTCCCGCAACGAACAAGTCAAGGTAAACCTGACGCGGATGGGCACAATAGAGTCTGGTACTTTACAAAACGACAAAACATGAATGGGCAATGTTTATAATGGAATAAAGGCGTATTTATGACGTCACAAACACAAAAAAAAGCGTTGTCAACAAGGCTACACGTCTTGGACGGTCAGTGGCAAAAAGGCCGCTGGGGGGGGGGGGGGGGGGGGGGGGGGGGGGGAATAAAGGCTATGACTTCACAAACACAAAAAGCGTTGACAATAAGGCTACCGTCTTGAGACGGTCCAGTGGCAAAAAAGGCCTCTGGGGGTTTAGGCACACGTCGTACTGCATTGTATAGTGTGTATTTGACAAATGAAAATGCAGTGAGGGATTAAGTAGGATTTATATTAAGGGAAGAAGGGGGTTGCCAAAATGATTTGAATAGTTAATACACTTCAAGTCAGTCCAGGATCTTGTCATAAGCAAGGTTGTATTCAAATTGAAACTGATAACTGCACACATGTATAGGTCTTCACAAGCATCGATGCTGCAGGATGATATTGCTTGGAGGGAATTAATTTACGCTGTCCCGTTTTATTGGATGATAATAGGGTAATAGTGAGGTTTGGGGCACCCTAGCACCTGTGTTAACCCCGAGCGGCATTTTTTTGCCCCTGACCGTTCCAATGTAGAACCCATATTGTCAACCCTTTTGTGTTTGTGTGTCGTGTACTTTGTTTAAATTTAGCCTTGTAATTGTTAATTGTTTTGGTTGTGTGTTTTGGGTTGACTGTGTTCTGTGATGAATGTTATATTTGTCCTGATATTATTATAATAACTAGCTTGCCCCTTTGGGATAAGTCAGATGTTTTAACTGAAGTCCTCCATTATATATGTCAGCAATGTATGCTCTTCATAAGCATATCTATACACTAGCAAATTTTTATATTGCTCATTTTTGCTTCCTAACTAATTTTCCTTAGTTTATAATAGATTTTAGAATAGGTATGATAAGGAATACAGGATTTATAGCAAGCAGATACATGGGGAGATAATGACAAGGTTACTATACGATATAATGAAGTTACTACTGTTAACTGAGTTGAGAAAGCATTTGTCCTGGTCCTTATAAAGAAAACTTTACAATTCTTCAAGGTTTGGTGAGAATTTTATACAAAGTTGGTTGAAACTTTCTATAATAAAATAACCTCAAGCAGTGTCACCAATGGGGATTTGTGTGGTGTGTCTTTTTCAATATAGGCCGCTGTTTCCCTCAATGAGATCTTTTGTCTACGAATGGCACCGTCCGTCAGTCAGTCAGTCCTTTCGTCCGTCCGTCCGTCCGTCCGTCTCAATCGTGTCCGGTCAATAACTCTGACATTCTAGACGGATTTTCAAATAACTTGCACAAGTGCTACACAACAATGACGACGTGTCAAAAGGTTAAAAAGAAAGTGCATTCATGTCCGGTTAATACTCAGACATTCGTGGACGGGATTTTCAAATAACTCGGCACAAGTGCTCACCACAACAAGACGAAGTGTCCTGCTTAATGGATTGGATCGAAGGAAATATAGTACAAGTGCAATTAAATCTAATTGAAATTAGCATGTGGACAAAATGAATTTAAATTACTAGAATTTGACTTTTACACAGATCTTGATTAAAAAATGGTTAATATAATTTTTTGTGAAAAAATAAAAAAAAATCAATACGTTTTTGGACAAAAAGGTATTTAACTCCTTCAGTAAAAATAACAGCAATAAAAGTTTGCTTATACACCACTAAATCATCTCTTTAATTCATTACCGAATCCAGATGCCAAATATATAAATACTATTAATGACCGTCTATCAATTTACTTTGGCAATGAACTGCTAAAATAAACAGTTCCTGTGATTATTAGACTACTTTGAAGGCGTATTAAAACTGACAAATATTAATGCATTTGTTTTCAAGTTTAAAAATAACATGGATTGGATAAGAAAACTTGCAAACTCCGATGGCTACTTGCACAATTTATGCAGCTCTTACTTTGACATAAATAAAAAATTAAATTGTGAGAGAGCACCATGCGAGAATATAATCATGCGAGAATATAATGAAAACTATTAAAAAACAGTTTTGGAGAGACGTCTTAAAATCATATATTGTTTTTTTAGACACACAGGAAGTGGATTCTTATGAAAAATATCTTAAAATGCCACTATTTTATAACCAGAATATACTGATAGGAAAAACAAAGTATTTTTCTTAAATCTTGGTACAGTAAAGGGATACGATATGTTAATAATATAAGCAATACAAATGGCAATCTTTTTACAAAGAAGAATTTGTAGAAAAACAAAAAAATACAACTAACTTTCTTGTTTCCATGGAATGATAACTGCACTTAAACAATTCCTTAAGTTCGAAAAAACTGAGTCAATAAATAAAAAAAAGATGTACCCACTAATTCCATCGCATATTTACCCAATACTACAAAACAAAAAAGGAACACAACCAATGTATGACACTTTAAATAAAAATACAGAAAAACCTACTAGTCACTAAGTGGAATAAAATGTATACAATAAATGAAAAGGACTGGAGTATATTCTATAATATACCTTTTCAAATAACTAAAGACACCAACCTTCAATGGTTGCAAGTAAGATTATTGCATAGAATTCTTCCAACAAACAACATGAAGTCAAATGAAAAATGTACGTTTTGCACGGACGCCATAAAACAATAGAACATATATTTTGGCATTGTAAAAACACAAAAAAAATGTTAATTGATGTAGAAATATTCCTCAATTCGAAACATATGAAACTTAATCCAAGTGAAATAAAAATTATTTTTGGAAACAAAGTAAACAATTTAAAAGTAGCGTCAGAAAATGTGACACGTCTTGAAATGAAGCGTTACATATACACCAGTAGATGTCTTACATTAAGCAGTCGAGAGTGCGAATCCTTACCTCACCTAAATTCTAATCCCTTTTCCCGCTTCTCCCTAAGCCCCAAAGTGACTCAAGGTAATCCCTTTGTTTATAATTACTAGTAATGACAAAACTAAATATAAGTAAAATAATTTGAACAACATACGAAAAATGATACACATACTGATATACCATTTATTTAGTATATTTAATGATCATAAAAGAAATAATACTGTTGGAAATAGTATTAAATCTTAGAATACAAATGTAGTATCAGTCGGATTGTGTGAGTGATGATGTTTTGAGCAAGTGATATATACATGTGTATAATTATGTTGTATTCATTTATCATAATGATTTTGTCCATATTTTACCCCGACCCACAACACACTTAGTGACGGGGAAATAAATGGGCCACTGTTATGGTACTAGAAGAAAACAACAAGTAATTTTATTTGACCAAATGTTTTTAAAATATTTTTTTTGTTGTTTAAATTACATGTTATTTTTTATCCTTAATCAAGCATGAAATACACAAAACAATGAGAATATTATTGACATAGTCTTAGGTGTGCATTTTGACTAGTGTATATAATATAATATATATAATAACTTCATTCAGCATTAAACATTCGGTACAACGTGTATAGCCTACACACAATACATATACAAGATGTATATGTAAAAGTTTACATAACTTGTTCAAAAAGATCATGGTCATAAGCAAGCTAATTATAAAATATAATTGACAACAAAAAACAGATATGTATACAGTTACATGTTATGAACTTCGAAGGCTAATGAATTAGGTGTGCCAATAATGGACTTCTGGACATCATCAGTTCACAGATCGCAGTTGTCTTTATCTAACTATATATCAAATAACTTAATGTGTTGGACTGAGGTTTAACGGTAACAAATCATCAACAGGTCGTGTAGGTTATTAACGGTAACAAATCATCAACATGTTGTGCAGGTTATTAACGGTAACAAATCATCAACACGTTGTGTAGGTATTAAGGGTAAGGTAACAAATCATCAACACGTTGTGTAGGTATTAAGGGTAAGGTAACAAATCATCAACACGTTGTGTAGGTTATTAAGGGTAACAAATCACCAACACGTTGTGCACGTTATTAACGGTAACAAATCATCAACATGTTGTGTAGGTTATTAACGGTAACAAATCATCAACATGTTGTGCAGGTTATTAACGGTAACAAATCATCAACATGTTGTGCAGGTTATTAACGGTAACAAATCATCAACATGTTGTGCAGGTTATTAACGGTAACAAATCATCAACATGTTGTGCAGGTTATTAACGGTAACAAATCATCAACATGTTGTGCAGGTTATTAACGGTAACAAATCATCAACACGTCGTGTAGGTTATTAATGGTAATAAATCACCAACACGTCTTGTAGGTATTTAACGGTAACAAATCATCAACACTTCAAATCATCCACACGTTGTGCAGGTTACACACGTTGTGTAGGTTATTAACGGTAACAAATCTTCAACACGTTGGGTAGGTTATTAACGGTAACAAATCATCAACACGTTGTGCAGGTTATTAACGGTAACAAATCATCAACAGGTCGTGTAGGTTATTAACGGTAACAAATCATCAACATGTTGTGCAGGTTATTAACGGTAACAAATCATCAACATGTTGTGCAGGTTATTAACGGTAACAAATCATCAACATGTTGTGCAGGTTATTAACGGTAACAAATCATCAACACGTCGTGTAGGTTATTAATGGTAATAAATCACCAACACGTCTTGTAGGTATTTAACGGTAACAAATCATCAACACTTCAAATCATCCACACGTTGTGCAGGTTACACACGTTGTGTAGGTTATTAACGGTAACAAATCTTCAACACGTTGGGTAGGTTATTAACGGTAACAAATCACCAACACGTTGTGCAGGTTATTAACGGTAACAAATCATCAAATCATCAACACGTCGTGTAGGTTATTAACGGTAACAAATCATCAACACGTTGTGTAGGGTATTAACGGTAACAAATCATCAACACGTTGTGTAGGGTATTAACGGTAACAAATCATCAACACGTTGTGCAGGTTATTAACGGTAATAAATCACCAACACGTCGTGTAGGTTATTAACGGTAACAAATCATTAACACGTCGTGTAGTTTATTAACGGTAACAAATCATCAACACGTTTAGTTTATTAACGGTAACAAGTCATCAGCACGTCGTGTAGATTATTAACGGTAACAAATCACCAACACTTCAAATCATCCACACGTTGTGCAGGTTATTAACGGTAACAAATGCAGGTTATTAACGGTAACAAATCATCAACACGTTGTGCAGGTTATTCATGTATGTGTAATTATGTTCATCCAACTTATCGTCAAAACCGTTTATAAAGTTGTATAACTTTGATATATCAGTTACAGTTTCAATTCAAAGTAACATAAATACCAAGTCAGAAAAGTACAAAACTATACTATAGTTCTTAGTGCCTTACTTTCCACTTTGACAATAACTGACGAGGCACTGATATCTTTTACGTAACAAAATACGTTTAGAACTACTTTTCAGGGACATAGCTTGAACGTTATGAACATTGATATAATTGTTTAAAACTTTTAGAAATACTATGTAAGGATGCGATTTTCGAGCAATTGTGTTATTTCATTATTTTGTAAGAGAAATATCAGAATTACCTCACATATGATAAAAAAAAACTTATTTCGTTATACAAACGTATTGCCTTGGACACATTTATTATTTGGCACTGACAAGAATTTCCCATGCTGTCATTGCTTGAAAACCGCTAAAATGTCTTCACAAAACATTCTTATTCTAAAACAAAAACGTTCCAAATATTGTAATTTTAAAATTTCGATAATCTATAAAAAAAAAAAAATATATTTCCAACATATTTGCTTTGTTTTTATCACCGACTTTATTACAAATGGCTTTTATTATTATTATTTGTCATATCTATGTCACTTTATCATTGACCCCAAACATACACTGCTTCGTATCTAGTCTACGGAGCTGGCATGCATTGTACGTGCTAAATGGATTTTGTTCAGAATAGTTGTCGCTGCGATATCTCGAAATTTACTTTTAATGCCTTTCGTTAACCTCTCCTTTTTATTCCCGGACTATTGGAATACTTGAACAGTGTGCTACGGGATTGTCCCGGTACTGGTTCCGTAGTGATAAAGAAACTTTTCAATTAATTTGTATTATTCAAATAAATAAAAATCCATAATTCAAATATCGCAATTATAGGAGAAATACGAAGACAATTACACGTTATTTGAACAGTGGAATGAGTCAATCATGTTGCCCATTATTTGGAGCATATTTTGGCCTAAAGGGTTCAGCAAATACCGTGACGAACAATTTTGACAATACCTAAATGTATTATTGGAATTGGAATTTTTTAGTTAAGAAATTAACACACTCGTGATTTAATTACTCGCATCCGACATGTCCGAACGACTAACTGTATTTTATTCATCGATAAAATAAGGTACGTATTTATTATTTCGATTCTAACCCAACAATAACCCCATTGTTTACGCTAATGTGGGTTCACTATAAATTATCTCGGAGGTAAGGTAATCGGGCTGCTATGTTTACAGGCTATTCAATTGGGCGCCCCCGTATGCAATGTTGTGTGTGTGTGTGTAGTTCGAAGGTTTTAAGTCCCTCCGCCAACTAAAACGCCAGGAGAACCCTGGCGCTATGGTGTATGCAATGTTGTGCGCGGTACAGTATGTTTAAATACACCAGTAGTCACGTGACAAAAATTAAGTCATTGCTTACATCAAATAGCTTTCTCTGTATGACGTCAAACGTTCTTAGCTTGCTCAAGATGCTTATAAATGTTACGTGTACTGATGCATATGATGGGTTTATATCGGGTGTTGTGCAAGGTTTGGAAGCATTAAAATTGCTGTTGAGTTTGTCTTCGTGACGTATATTTACCATGTGACGCCATGTAACGTGGCGCTTCCAACGGATGAAATATACGCGGGGAATTAATGGAACAGCCGTATGTCATCGTAGAATAACATACAGCTGTCTCTCTTATTTGTGTATATGAAAGACTGCGCAGGTCGTGTTATAGAATAGACAATAAAAAATGTCTTAGCTTTGAAACATAGCTGATAAATAAATATGTGTTCCTATAGGACACTATATCTCTGTTTTTTTTAGAAAAGACGCTAGTTTGATAGGTCTTTTCCTACGTAGTCTTTGTTGCTGGAGCAACAGAATATTAGAAAATCTCAAACAACTTTACTTATGTCATTCCTTTGCGTCTTAACTTGGATTTATTCAACATATTTGGATGGCAATTAAAAAAAAAAAGTTTTTCAAATTGCTTATGAAGCAGAAGTTTGCATTAAAAATGCTCTATCAAAAAAGTTTAGAATGTGAATTTTTTATTTCTCAACCGATTTCAAAAAGTAAGGTATTTTTATTTACCACTAAAATATGTAACTTATGTCGCGCTCGGCCGTTTCCAAAGGTCCATTATCATACTCGTTTATATATGTAATATTTAAGTAGTCTCAAAAGATACTTTAGCAGAAAGAAACGCCACAAACAGTAGTTAAACTATGGTTAACCTGCCCAACATTGTTCATGCGCTTGTTTCATAGCTTGTTTCATCATTCGTACGCTCATATATTTGTTTATACTATACAATGAAACTGCTGTTTTAACATTTCACATTATGATTTCCACAAATTAGTTCACTTGGTTTTTCTTTTGTTTTTGTGTGTGTTTTTTAGATTTATGTTAGAAGGATAATAGGTAAAATACTCTCCTTTTTAGCACTTGCTTTTTAAAAAAAAAAAGAAAACATTCAACCGAATTAACTACATAAACAGATACAGCCAGATTCAGAGAGTTTTAAAAGAAACAATTCATTGATTTTCTGTATACTGGACACACAACAAAAACCCAAAACTTGGTTTCAGTTTTATGGAAACAGGTAGTTTGCTCTCTAGATTGTGTCGGGTTAACCTACAGTATGATAAAGTTATGTCCCCTTATTCTTTGTTAACATTATATAGGAAACAAGAGTTGTCCGCTGGGGACTGGGCCCTACTTGGGTCAAACCGCGATGGGAGATTTGGAGCTGGTTTCCTGTAACGTTTCCACGTAATATCTCTCTTCTTCTCTGACAATTAGGCTAAAAACAGTTTCATGCAGTACATTATTTCCAACCAAAGAACATTGACTCGTGGTATTTGATTTGTTGATTTACATATATAGTTTATATTAGTACCATATCATCCCTTATTTGTAAATAGTTGTATCTTTATATATTTACATTAATTTTTAATTACTACTTCATTTCTTCATCCTTCATCAGTTTTTGCGCACAGTATGACCTATTTATGTGTCGACGTGCCGTAAAACATCCATTCGTGGTATTTGATCAGTAAAGCTAGTAAAAGGTGCATGTAATATTGATTTCCAATCAAATAAATCTGAGTTCTCATTCCGAACATATCATATATCATCGGAACTTTTGGCAAATTTTGTCTTGGATGACAACACAATTTGGCACATATTATATAGCTTGGGGTCATTTGAAGAACATCAAAATGATTAATCACAATGAAAGCTTCACATACTGAAGTTATTTGTAATTTAAAAGATAAATGTCTAAATCTCAGTGAAACAATTTCACGCAAATTGATCGTTTTAATCGTGTAATGTGTTGTCTTCTAATAGCAAATGTTCGCTATTACCTGTTTGTAATATGATCTTTGATTGTGAAACATAGGCCAACTGTATCGCACCAAGCTTGCGATAACTGGGTAATCTCCTTTCCAGCCATATATCTATTGTATCATACTTAGATGTATAAGGTTATCGTCACATTCTCTAAGAATTCAAGCTGGTCGGTATGGTATCAATAGGATTAAAAGAACTGAACGTTTTGTCAATATTGTAATACTCAAGTTATGGAAGATAAGTTTCATTTCATTTTAAAATGTCCATGTTACTCCAATATAAGGAAGAAATGCATAGTAAAATATTATCGCAATAGGCCAAGTATGTTTTAATTCATCGAGTTATTGCAAACTGAAAACAAAATGATTCTTTTTAAATTGGCAACACATCTCAAATGTGCGATGTCACATAGAAGATTTATAACGCATGTGTGTACATTTTATAGTTCACCCTCTTTAGAGCTGATATATGTCTGTATATTAATCATATAATTTGTATGTCAAACGGAATGTAATTATGCATTTTGTAATTGTTGTATATATGTTATGATGGCGTACTTATGTACAAGTATATACTATTTAGAATATTCACTGGCTTTTTATGCAATTAAAAACGTTTAAATACTTCTTGCAATCTTTTATAACGCTAATATAACGTCAAATGCGAATTAGAATTCCACATTTTATGAGGTAGACAGTTGATGAAATCATAACAGTCGATGAAATAAATCATAAACTCGCGTACCTTACGCTAACGATAGCAAATAGCGTTTGCAATAAACATTCTTCGTGTATTCCTAATATCTTAAATTGCTTAAACTCGTATTTGATTATCTCCGCTAAGAAGGGAAAAGTGTTCACTCAAAAAAAATCAAAAAAAATCTAATAGGGTATTGATGTGAAATATAATATTGATGTCGATAATACCATAATGTATCACTAGTGTAATTACTTACTGGTGCTTCGTGCTCAATCATTGTGGCTTTGTCATAGAATACCGCTTAAACCGGTGCTAGATGGCGTGGGAGGTGTTGTACCTTATATTACTTCACATGAACTGACATTAAACCGAATCTGCTACTTTGCTCAATTGTTTGTGTTCGTTGCTTCTATGGATCCCTTTTCAGAATGTACACTACAATGCCAATGATACAACACGATTTTCCGAAAAGAAAATTACACTTTTTTTGCGTCGCTCCTTTCAGCTAATGTTCTTCTGTCATATGTATATATATTTGTCCGAGCTTTCATTGATATTAACAATCTGGTAATGTTTGGTAAATATCGGATGAAAAATGAAGGCTCTATCGTCTTAACGAGGCAAAATATAGCATTTTTTACTAGATCAAGGGCCATATTTCAGGTGTTGCTGATCCGAACTGACTGGCTTTCGAATTTGTCCGAGCTTTCATTTATATTAACAACCTGGTAAAGTTTGGTCAAGATTATATGACAAATGAAGGCGCTATTGTCTTAACGAGATGAAGGTTAGCGGACGGACGGACGATGGACGACGGACAACTCGCCATCCCATAAGCTCTGCTGGCCGCTAAAAATAAACACTTTTATGTTCGCTGTTTTTCTAAAACAACAAGATATGATATTTTAAACAAGAGGCCCAAGAGGGCATGTATGGCTCTACTGGCTATATGGAATATTTGATGTGGAACACGGCAACACTATGCACAACTAGGCTTGGTACTGATCATTCCTGCCAAATTTCACTGAAATTCTGCCAGGAGCTCAGGAAAACTATTACGGACAAAGTTTGTATATAAGGGGCAATAACTGTGCCAAGAATCATTCAACAAAACCACGGTGATGATATGTCCAACTAGGCTTGTTACTGATCATCCTGGCCAAGTTTCGTTGTAATCCAGCCAGGCGTTCAGGAGAACTAGCCTGTTGTCGCAAGATGACCCCAGTGGTTGGGACTAATTCAGGAAAGAATCAATGTCGGTGACTGATTTTACATAAGTTTAATGCAACTTTTAAAAGATGTTAAATATATATACAATTATCAAGAAAAACAAGCGAATACACAGACGAAATATGAAAAAGACTGATTTCAGGAACGTTTAAGACGTTCATAGTATTATCACAAATACTGAATGTGTCGACTGACTATATATGACACTAAAGTGTTGTTGAAGTTACAACAATGTTGATGATCACAAACGTTACAAAGAAAGATGCGCGAGAGCTCATGAATATGATGCGCGACTCCAATGATCAGTGATTGTCATCAAAAGCCTTCTATAAGGGTTGATGACGCGACGAATGTGATGACGCGATGAATAAGATGACGCGATGAATAACCTCCACCGAGGTTGTGGGATAACGTTCCTCCAGTGAGGTCTGATGACGGGCCCACCACGTGTCCCGGGGGTTGTTGCTCCTATGAGAACCTGACCATGTTGTCCAGGTATGGGAACCGTCTCCACCGCTCGTTACGTTATGCGTTGATTCCCGTTGAATCACCTAGAGGGCCTACACACCCTAAAAGGCTTAGCTCCACTCCGGGAGACTTAGGCATATATTGCCTGTGAATTTCACCCTTTCAAACGACTGCTCCAACCAAAGCAACTTTCAAAATTCCCGGACACGACTGGAAAACAATGCACTTTATACCCAAATGTTCCGCCCAAACCATCATTTCCCACGTTCATTCCGTGATCCACGTGGCAACAGACGCAGTTTATATATCTACACGAAAGAACCCTTATACAATTTTGCCCTTTAGAGAGATATATTGTAAAATACCTATACTTTTACATGCATTAACTCACATATTAACTTATTGAACGGCCCTGCCGTACTCCCTCTACCGGTTCCATAAAATTGCTCGCTTTTCCGTGGTACATGAATATATCATGCAACTGGTGAATTTGTTTCAACTGAACAATGGGTTAGCATGTGACTCACATATGTCGCCAAGTGCTTACAAGAGCTATGTACGACCAATACGCTCTACTCGAGATTATTTTGTGACACCTGTACAAAGTTAGTGTATTAAAACATTTAAAGGGTCATAACTCTGCCAAAAATCATTCAGCCGCAACACGGCGATGATATGCGCAACAAGGCTTGGTACACATCATCCCCGCCAAATTTGCTGAAATTCGGCCAGGAGTTCGGAAAAGGCTAGTCTGGATAATGTTTGTGTATCAAAACATTTAAAGGGCTATAACTCATTCAACCGGAACACGCCGATGGCATGCACAACTAGGCCTGGTACTGAACATCCCTGCAACGTTTCGTTGATATTCGGCCAAAAAAAGCCCTATCGTCTTAATGAAGCCAAATACAGCATTTTTAACTAAATCAAGGGTCATAACTCCATTGTTACTAGTCTGATCTGGCTGACTCCGCTTTCACTTGTCCGACCTAGCAAGTTTTCAAACTTTTCGCAACTTTCATTGATATTAACATTCTGGTAAAGTTTGGTAAGGGTTCGGTGAAAAATTATTGCACTATCATCTTAGGCAATATATAGCTTTTTTTACTAAATCAAGGGCCATAACTACGCTGTTACTGGCCCGATCTGGCTGGTTTTCGACCTCCTCCGACCTTTCATTGATATTAACAATCTGGTAAAGTGTCTTAAAGATCGAATGACAAATGAAGGCCATATCGTCTTAACAAGGCAAAATATAGTATTTCTAACTAAATCCAGGGCCATAACTGTGTCGTTACTGGTCCGATCTGACTGGTTTGCGAACTTTTCCGAGCTTCTATTGATATATACCATCTGGTAAAGTTTGATAAAGATTGAATGAAAAATATCGTCTTAACGAGGCAAAACATAGCATTTGTACCTAAATCAATGCCCATTACTCCGTTGTTATTGGTCCGATCTGGCTGTTTTTCAAATTTGCCCGAGCTTTTATTGATATTAACAATCTGGTAAAGTTTGGTTAACATCGGATGAAAAATGAAGTCTCTATCCTCTTATCGAGGCAAACGTTAACGACGGACGACGACGGACAAAGGACAACGGACAACTCAGCATCCCATAAGCTCTGATGGCCTTCGTCCAAGATTGCCGACAACGGCCACCTCTCTTTAAATTATAAAAATATGATTGCTACATTCTTCAAGAAACTTCAAAGGAACATTACAGGTAACGTTTGTGTTTATCTTAAAAGGAAATTCAACAGGTGTATTTCGTGTTTTTTGGATTGACTGCGCTCTTTGAAAGCTACATTTCCTGTTCGAGTATTATACCTACTTTTACATGGAATTTTAACATGACCTGTACAGTCTTATATACACAAAGAAGAGAGACGACTGTAGAATATCAAATAGAATAGAATAGAATAACTTTGTATTTTCCAACCATGGGCCACACAGATGGCATTATAATCACAGTAAAATGAACAACATAATAAAACAACTGTATGTTATTTTAATGTAAAATACGGCTGTTACATTAATTCAAAGCGTATTTTTCATCCGTTGGAAGCGCCACGTCACATGACGACACTTTTTAAACCGTTAACGTCACAGAACGAAATACACATTTTGGTAAATATATGTCGCAAAGACAAACTCAACAGTAATTTTAATGATTTTTTTAATGAATTACAACAAACTTGCCATGCTCCCAAACCCTGCACACACCCGATATAAACCCATCATATGCAACATTAATAAGCATCTTGAACAAGCTGAGAACGTTTGACGTCATATGACGTAAGCAATGACCTAATTGTTTGTCACGTGACTACTAGTATATTTTAAACATACTGTACCGCGCAGAACTTTCCTGTAAACATAGCAGCTTGATTATCTTGACCTCCGAGATAATATATAGTGCCCCAACAATAGCGTAAACAATGGGGTTATTGTCGTCGTGTTAAAATCGAAATAATAAATACGTGCCTACATGTATTTTATCGGGGAATGAAATACAAGCCTGTATTTTATCTGTGAATAAAATACAGTTAATCGTTCGGATGCGAATAATTAAATCACGAGTGCTATTTATTATTTCTTAAATCCAAAACGGCCGTCAAATATTGACAAAAATGTGTTACCGCTTCCTCTCTAAGTTAAATAATTTATTTTACATCGATTGCGAAACAAGTTCTTGCAACTTAGATTAATCACTCTCGATGGCTTCCTGGATAGAACCAGTATTAAGCAATGTGGATTAATTATCTTACTAAAGGATAAATAACGTGGCCGAGGCGAGGATCGAACCCACGACCTCTCGATCTGGAGTTCGGCGCCCTACCACTTAACTACAAAAGAAGCTGATATAAGTCCTTTTCCAAAATAAACGAGATAACATGCGTATGAGATCTCATGAACCCTATACAGGAACTTAACATTTGGTTTAAAATTGATATTAAGTCGAACGTAAGTCCTAGCAAAATTTTAAGATGGTCACTATAAGGGCAACAATAGAACTTATTTGTCTTTTATTCATCTATGTAATTGTTGCTTGTTTCTATGCGTGCTTTTTGTTGGCTGTGACCCTTGAATGCTGCATTTCCTGTTCCACTTTTATATTTGCTTTTAAAGACTTGAGGAAAATTAAGTATTACATATTTTACCATATTGCAGATATGACAAATATCGTTCAATGGTATCACAATAGTATATAATACGAATACGAAAAGATACGATACGAAAATATACTCAGTTGCAAAAGAAAGTGTACACTGGGTTTTGTTTAGCTTTAATTGTATAACGTTATTTTAGAATTAAATTGACAAATTCCAAAATGAATATGCCATGTTTGGTGCCAAAGTTTTTATCGTTCCGTTGTCATTTGTTTTTCAACAGGTTGAATCATTACGGGACTGTCGCTGGATAAAGAGGATCGGGTGTTAAGTAACATTTTCAAAGTGTACACTTTCTTTTGCAACTAAGTATAGTATGCACTAATAAATCGGACTGTACCATCCGGACAATATATGGACAACTTTATTTGATATATTTATAAAAAAAAAAATCGTTTTTAAAAGTGACTCCTTATTAAACAACTTTTCATTCCAGCAAGATGTATAATTATTAGTTCTTTCAGCTAATATCTCTTCTCTTCCCATTAAAATTCTGTTTTAATCTAATGTATTTTTCGATGTATACACTCAGAACATTTGAAAACGCACATCTTTTTGCTGATGAAATTTATTATGATCCTATAAAGCTACAACAACAAAATTTTATAGTATTCATATTTCATCTTTATTTTATTCATTTGCCAAATTTCATCAATATCGTACAGAAAATTCATGTATTTTTACTTATTCAAAGTTACCCACTTCATAAACCAAAGTCACAAAGTTAATATCGCGTGTGACCACTCGAGCGAAGGTGCCAGGCATTGTTAAACTTTTGTTGGTGTAGCTTTATGGGATCATAATAAATTTCATCAGCAAAAAGATGTGCGTTTTCAAATGACATTGACAGACGTGTTTATTTCTGGATTTTTCAATTATTTCCATACACTATTTCGCTAGCTGTGTCAATTTCATTACAATCTATTTGTTTATGCATTTTATTGTATCGAATGTTTAATTCACCGCTCATTTATAATGCATAATAACGAATATTAGCTTTCAACATAAAATAATTCTTTGTTTAAGATAGCAAATCGATGGAACGTACACACACTGCGATGATAAATGTTACAAGCGTAAATGAAATTCGTTTTCCTTATATTAAGTTTTCCTTTTAAAGGATATCGATGACGTTTCTGTGTGAATAATTCATTTACCAGATGGCTGTGTTTTAAAGGATTTGCGTTCGGTTTAACTGGTCTTTTTTTTTGAAGTATGCTACTCAACATTTAGAGGTTGACTCGCAATGCGAGACGCAGCGTGGGTGATACCGATATAGAAGCAGATTACACTTATGTTTTATTTGGCACGAGAGTTGATTTAATTAAGGTGAAATGTTGTTGATCTTGAGTTTTGTCAATAGTTAACCTAACCCTATGTATTCTTCTGGCATAATCCATCAATCGTCTGGTTCTGTCGAATTCATCATCCACCTCTCGTCAAAATACTCTACATTTTAATCAAAATCGATCTAAACTTGCTCGAACTTAGCCAACTTGTAAACGGTGTGAGCGCAAACATTCATTGAATGCGTGTATGAATTTCGATATCGCAGTTGTTGATTTTATATATATATCGGTAATTTGTTATCGCAAATTTGTTTAATTATTCCATTTCGAAAGAAACTAACGCAATATTTAGAAGATAAACAGTTTTCATACATATCCATGAAAAAATGGTTTACTAATTAAATATAAGCATAACCACCACATGTAATCAATACAGCCTAATTTAATTAACATCAAAGAAACGACTCTATAGAGATTATTACACAGAACTGTGTTAACACTAATCGATGTCTGTTTCTGAACGAACTTACTACTTCCATAACAACAAATAGTAAAATTTGATTCAATTACCTTTGTATCATATTTATTTTCTATTATTTTGGAACTATCTGTGGAACTGGCCGATCTGAGGAAAAACATGTATATATTTGATGGTGTTCGTTTTCAACTATTTTGTCCCCGTAAGTAAATGTTGCATTTATGCAAAACATCGCGACCATGCACTTTTAACTGGCTGACTAAATTCCTTACAATTGAGAATTCCGAAATAGTGCGACAATTATCCTGCGATTAACTAAGTGTTACATAAAAAGCCTTTTGGCACATAATACATTCCAGTCACGTGTTTGCTGTTTTAGTGGAGTTTCACATCCGTATTTTTAACCAGAACGGTTCTGTTCTTGCCTATAAAATGTTAAATTAATCAACAGAAACATTAGATGCTTTCTAGAAATCCCTGTGAACAGTCTTGATTGCACAAAAGTTGCTTGAAGATTGCAATAAAAAAGTATGCCTGTCGTTACTAAGAATATATGAACTTTATGAAAATTTCGAATTGCATTACTTGACAAAAAAACATAACTTTTTAACACAAAATCCTGAGATTTTAAATTTTAAGATTAAAACGCGTGAAGAACATTTTAAATGGCAATTTGGAGCGCGCGACTTGATTTCCACACTATTTGTTTTAAAGCGCAATTTAAATTATTTATGCAATTAATTCAAGTTGATGCATTGTTTTATAGAAAATAACAAATTAGCATAGTAATTCGATTAGAAAGACTTGGTCTACCATAACTGTTTTTTATGAAAGTGTACTTACTTTTCTACGCAGGTGCATGCTAAATGCAAATACAAGAAGTCAACTCCACAAATTATAATCATCGTACGCAGCAGCAGCTATTATAGTGGTACCACACACAGGGAGTTGCTAGTTCCTCACACTTGATTTCAGTTAGGTTGACCAATTAAAGAAATCACAGATATAGATCAATTACGCATGTTATTAATTAAGCCACTGACGGAACTAATTGTGTCCTTAGTTGTTCCTCTGGAACCCCGACAATACCCTTTCACAGGTATTATGTGTCAAGGTATAAATACTGGGGGTATCTCTACTTTTTATATCTCCACCTGTGTACATGCTGTGCACTATAATAAGGCGCATGTTGAATTATGTTACTTTTTTGTGTGTTACTAATTATATAATAACTTACTGTTAAACACATAAACATTTAAGTAAAATTCTTAATTTCCTACCTGTAAATATTAACTCCAGCATCACAGAATCACTGTTGAACTGGAGAAATATATATAGACAGCACGTCGAAGTCCCGTGCAAATACTGATTTTCATGTAGTTACCAGACGAAAAGATCACTCGTTTTGTTTACCCCAATTTTATATTAGTACTTAGTTAAATGTGTGTATTGTATATGCCGTACATGTTTGTATGTTTAAAGAAATGAATCAACATTGTATATGTTACATTTTGATATGCATGCATCTATATACCTAAATTCAATAATTAATATTAACCATATATGTATTATAGTTTACGTGTAGATGGTTAAAGGGAGGGAGACAAGCATAATATTAATTAAATATACACGTGTCTATGCATGCTCAGTTGTCTCCCCTCTGACACCAATGAGCAATAGCTACCCTATCTCTCTTAACTTACATCGTACCTTTTTATTTGACTGTAGACTATTTTGTGAAAACTATCAGTTCGGCTCTGCACTATCTACAGTTAAACTTGCATTATATATTATATCCATTGCTGTTTTACTAAGGTGGCTGATTTCTGCCATGTCGTTTTGTCGTCTTGGCGGGTCACAAGACACCCTTGGCGGGTCACAAGACGCCAAGCGAAAAGACGACAAAACAGCATATTGTCGTCTTGTCGACAAAACGACGGATTTTACGCGCCAAGACGACATTTGAAAGGCGCCAAGACGACAAATAAATGTGGCCCGTTGTCGTCTTTTCGCGTGGCGACTTGTCGTCTTGGCGCTTTATTTTTTGTCGTTCTGACGTCTTGTCGTCTTGGCGCCCGCCAGAACGACAAAATGAAAAGACGACAAAAGGCTATATTTGTCGAAAAGACAAGACGACAAATACAGCATTTTGTCGTCTTTTCGTTTTGTCGTTCTGGCGGGCGCCAAGACGACAAGACGCCAGAACGACAAAAATAAAGTGCCAAGATGACAAGTCACCACGCGAAAAGACGACAACGGGCCACATTTATTTGTCGTCTTGGCGCCTTTCAAATGTCGTCTTGGCGCGTGAAATCCGTCGTTTTGTCGTCTGGCGGTCGCCAAGACGACAAGACAATACGACTACAAGATGACATGGCAGAAATCAGCCACCATAGTTTTACACATGTAAAATCTTGGAATAAAATAATTTGAATTGAATTGAATTGTTAATTGTATATTCAGTCAATGCATTACACGGATGATCCCCACTGATTCGACGTTTGTATATATTCCTCTGACTAGGGAGCGTAACAGGAACAATTCGAGAAATAGCTGATAAACTTTGAATATGTAGCTGTTAAATCATGAACATTTTGTTTTGATGGAAGATCCGGAGATTGTACATTTAAATCCGGATATCCGGAGAGCGACTGAAAAATCCGGAGATTTGGCAGGCCTGTAAAATGATATATTATTTTAATTATATAAATACTTCCTGAAATAACTCTCTCTTGTAAAAATGTACTTTTGTACTTATATGTACTAGCTTATAGTATATGTGTGAGTGTGAGGGAAAATGGGGTAAGTAACCACATTCATCACACATAATCTTATAAAAATGGTCCGGTGGATGTCCTAGTTAAGCATTATTGATCGAATTCCAACCTATATTCCTCATCTACTTGATGACTGAATGGATAAACAAAAACTAAGTAAATCATGTGACCTTACATCCAACTATTGCATGTGTGGTTGAACTATCCATACTGAACTATTCGTTTTAATGGTAATATTCCTTTTTTCATTCCCTGTTTGATTCATCTCTTGATTAGTCACTATGTTAATTGCTAATACGTATTTAACCCGTGCGGAATACGGTTGATTTGGTAAATGTCATTCAGGTCGATTGTGACATGCACTAGGAACGGGTTCATATCAGTTCAATTGTGGTTCAACCACTTGTGATGTCAGCTGTTAATAGCGTAAATGGTTCTCCATGCCCCCTTCCACAGTTAAGTGAGGATGTTGAAAACCTGTTAAAAACTCAAAAATCGTTAGAATGCTGGGAAAACTACTTTATCATGCAAATAAACGCGTCTGCTATTAGACATCAACAAGAAAATGGTGCGAGGGTGTGTGTGTGTGTGTGTGTGTGTGTGTTGTGGGGCGAAGAGGAGTGGGGGGCTGACCTATATCATCTAAGAAAGATTTCTTCAGCTGTATACTATCACCGGGTCAACATTTGCAAAGTACAGTTACAGCCAAAAAAAAAAAAGTTAGACGCTTTAATACAAAACTACTTTCGACTGCACATCCGGTTGATTTAGTGTAAGTAAACTTTAAGCCGTTGGTGCTGACGGTTCGGTAGTTGATACGTACGTACACTTTCGTGCTAGATAAACTGTTTATATTTAGAAACATTCACTTGATGCTTACTGTAGAAAAAAAAAATAGCGTCTAATTTCGAAAACAAACTTCCAAATAAGGCGTGTCTCAACAAAAAAAAGGTTATCCCACTGTCTGAAATCCACTTACAGTAGTATAATTGTCGTTCTTGCACGGTCACAAGACACCCTTGGCGGGTCACAAGACGCCAAGCGAAAAGACGACAAGCGAAAAGACGAAAAGACGACAAAACAGCATATTGTCGTCTTGTCGACAAAACGACGGATTTTACGCGCCAAGACGACATTTGAAAGGCGCCAAGACGACAAATAAATGTGGCCCGTTGTCGTCTTTTCGCGTGGCGACTTGTCGTCTTGGCGCTTTATTTTTTGTCGTTCTGACGTCTTGTCGTCTTGGCGCCCGCCAGAACGACAAAATGAAAAGACGACAAAAGGCTATATTTGTCGAAAAGACAAGACGACAAATACAGCATTTTGTCGTCTTTTCGTTTTGTCGTTCTGGCGGGCGCCAAGACGACAAGACGCCAGAACGACAAAAATAAAGTGCCAAGATGACAAGTCACCACGCGAAAAGACGACAACGGGCCACATTTATTTGTCGTCTTGGCGCCTTTCAAATGTCGTCTTGGCGCGTGAAATTCGTCGTTTTGTCGTCTGGCGGTCGCCAAGACGACAAGACAATACGACTACAAGATGACATGGCAGAAATCAGCCACCATAGTTTTACACATGTAAAATCTTGGAATAAAATAATTTGAATTGAATTGAATTGTTAATTGTATATTCAGTCAATGCATTACACGGATGATCCCCACTGATTCGACGCGTGTGGTTGAACTATCCATACTGAACTATTCGTTTTAATGGTAATATTCCTTTTTTCATTCCCTGTTTGATTCATCTCTTGATTAGTCACTATGTTAATTGCTAATACGTATTTAACCCGTGCAGAATACGGTTGATTTGGTAAATGTCATTCAGGTCGATTGTGACATGCACTAGGAACGGGTTCATATCAGTTCAATTGTGGTTCAACCACTTGTGATGTCAGCTGTTAATAGCGTAAATGGTTCTCCATGCCCCCTTCCACAGTTAAGTGAGGATGTTGAAAACCTGTTAAAAACTCAAAAATCGTTAGAATGCTGGGAAAACTACTTTATCATGCAAATAAACGCGTCTGCTATTAGACATCAACAAGAAAATGGTGCGAGGGTGTGTGTGTGTGTGTGTGTGTGTGTGTTGTGGGGCGAAGGGGAGTGGGGGGCTGACCTATATCATCTAAGAAAGATTTCTTCAGCTGTATACTATCACCGGGTCAACATTTGCAAAGTACAGTTACAGCCAAAAAAAAAAAAGTTAGCACGCTTTAATACAAAACTACTTTCGACTGCACATCCGGTTGATTTAGTGTAAGTAAACTTTAAGCCGTTGGTGCTGACGGTTCGGTAGTTGATACGTACGTACACTTTCGTGCTAGATAAACTGTTTATATTTAGAAACATTCACTTGATGCTTACTGTAGAAAAAAAAATAGCGTCTAATTTCGAAAACAAACTTCCAAATAAGGCGTGTCTCAACAAAAAAAAGGTTATCCCACTGTCTGAAATCCACTTACAGTAGTATAATTGTCGTTCTTGCACGTTTTTTATCATTATTGTTGGTAATAAATAATGAACACATAACACTTGCTTCGCTTTTTTTCTGCGTTTTTGCGGTCGTGAATGGCTATCACGGTTTGTAAAATCTGCCATTTACTACCAACATTTTGTAAACAAAAATATCTGTATTTACTAATAGTCAGTGTCTGATAGATCAATGATAGTAACTTCATTTGATCTAATTGGTATAGTGAGCCAATAAACAGGTGCCAATAATTGGTATTAAGTGCCAGTAAAACATATAAAGAGCGTACCTTTAATTATGTTCTCCACAACACATAATTATCTTTGACGTCAGCTTTCGTTTCTAATAATTGGAAGTAATAGCTGCAGATTAATCGCCTAAGGGAATGCGGAATGATATACTC
Organism: Cyrtodaria siliqua; assembly: GCA_037043455.1. Lineage (NCBI taxonomy): Eukaryota > Metazoa > Mollusca > Bivalvia > Adapedonta > Hiatellidae > Cyrtodaria > Cyrtodaria siliqua. The sequence continues at coordinate 23,214 of JAWPHD010005090.1, forward strand.
CAGTATATATTTAATATCTCTTGAAACCAAACTGTATGTTAATGCTTAATAATTACATTCACTTGATTCTTTCTGTTGAAAAAAAAAGGTTTTATTTCCAAATAAGCTTATTTTTTAAGGAGGCGGAGCTACTGCACACGCATCCAATGTGTCTCAGCAGAAAATGGTTATTTAAAATACAATGACAGTAGTTGTCTATTTTGAACGTTGGTATCAATATCATCGTTCTTGCAGTGTATGTTTCTGTTGGTAATATTGCGACGAGAAAATACCAAACGTGATTCATGGAACTATAGTTTAAAACAGTCTAAACGCCGAAAAAGTGCCAAACACTTCTTAAATATGTTATGCTATATACAAAACTATTTTGGGTCCCTCTCGGTTACTGTTCCTCCATTTATGTGCATCTGTGTCTAAGTGTAAATGTATATTACGAAAATAGCAGCATATGTTCACGTAATGCATTAACAGCACAGCATATATATATGTGTGTGTATGTGTGCCATGTTACTATGTTACTATTAAAACATTCAGCAATTAGTAAAATTCCGTATCGAAAAACTGTGCGTATGCTTATGCAGACAAATAACTATGCTAATGTGATGTTTTGATGAAATGATGTGGAAAAAGTAGACATAATAAATACATTAAACTGTAAAATCGTCCGAGTCGGCAAGAAATGTGTTGTTATTACTAGTTCTGGAAATGTGCAGTATTTATAAATGCGACACCTTACATCCCTTTATATTTCAATGCAACCTGAGAGCAAAACCAAAGTTGCAAAATGCATAGATTTGAATAGAAAATACCAGATAAAAGTCATCTTGCTGATGTTCTGTAATTTCCTCCCAAACATAATGTTCAGAATGTTTGAACACATGTACGCCGTAAACGTTTACAGCATTGTGATATTCGTAATGACGAGCTTGATTATGCAAATGTGAGTGCACACTTTCTTTTTTTACTCAGTATATGTTACTATAACGATTTATTATATACCTATCAATAATATATACATAGTACCTTCATATTCTTACAATGGAATACAACAACCTGTATCACACTACAGGTTATCACTATGCTACTAAAAATAGAATTAGTATCACTATCTTACTAAAAATAAAACAGCGGTTTTTCCAATGATTCGAGCAAGTTTTACGCCACTATGCGCGAGAACGTCAAGACGACGTTACGTCATACAAACAAAACAAGTAGGTCAGACCAATGAACAACAACACCTTAAAACTACATACATTTTCCCGTTTCACTTTATCGAGAAATAATATGCTTTATTGAAAGTGTATTCAATAGCAATGCAAATATTTCTATGTTAATGATGTGTAAGAGGTATATAATAAAAGGATCATTACTAGAGTAACGTGTTCTGGAAGTTTGTATAACCTCTCGAAGGCTCCGCCTCTCGTGTGATCCTTGATCTGGCATTTACCTACTCGAGGTGATACAAACTTCCAGAACACATTACTCTAGTAATAATCCTATTGTAATAGCTTGACAAAGAGCGGTCGATGCCCTTGATATATTACTTAAATGAGTGGCATGTATGAAAGATACAGATGCATATACATGTAATACCAGCAATGACATTTAACAAAATACATGTGCTTTTTTTAAGATCGCTAAGGTATCATTTCAGTTTTATTAAACATAGTATGTTTCAAATAAAAACTAAAAAATGGATTTAAAACAATACTCTAACACGACCTCCGCAGTCTTTCATATACACAAGAAGAGAGACAGCTGTTCCATTAATACCCCGCGTATATTTCATCCGTTGGAAGAGCCACGTTACATGACGTCACTTATAAATATACGTCACGAAGACAAACTCAACAGTAATTTTAATGAAATGTTAATTACAACAAACTTGCCATGCTCCCAAACCGTGCACACTCCCGATATAAACCCATCATATGCATCAGTACATATAACATTAATAAGCATCTTGAACAAGGTGAGAACGCAATGACTTAATTGTTTGTCACGTGACTACTAGTGTATTGAAAAGCAGAACGGGGGCGCCCAATGGAACAGCCTGTAAACAACCTTGACCTCCGAGATGTATAGTGCACAACAATAGCGTAAACAATGTTGTTATGGTTGTGTTAGAATCGAAATAATAAATACGTATCTTTGTTTGATAGGTGAATAAAAAACAGTTAGGAGTTCGGATGCGTAGTACTTAAATCACGAGTGCGTTAAATCATTAACGTTTATACGTTTCTAATTGTCCTCCTGAGGGAACTTTATAAATATATAGCAAAGTCTATTAATACACATTTAATAAAATATTTCGGGCATAGCCCTTCTTCAGTTGGATAAAACACACAATTTTTGGTTTTACAGTTCGAAAACATTTTATCCATATCTCTTCACGTATGGTCCTCCCGACGTGCGAGTCGCCATGTAACTTTTCTGGAACAGAAACATTTGCCATATCGGCAGTGTGATATGCATCGAAATGTTGCGTGATGGACTTCTCTTTCTTCAACCTAATATCTAGAAGATGCCCTATCATGCGTTCGCGTATTTCGTGCCCGGTTTGGCCTACACATATACTGTGCAATTGCACATGATACAGCTAATGCAATACGCTACGTTTCGCTGACGTCAACTGACATTTTCTGTGGGTTGGTAAGCTTTCTGTTTGTCTGTGTCGTGCACAGTCTTTTTTGAAAGTTTGGCAAACAGTTCACAGTTTTCCTGGCATTTTGTTCCACACTTCTGAATAAGTCTGTTTGTTTTACTACGTACCAGTGTATCACACAAATTGCGATCGCGTCGATACGGACCAGCGGCGGTTCCTTGAAGACATCTTTCATTATGCCTGACAGAACGCGTACATGTTGTGTATATCTGGCAGCAAATTTTAGTATGTCAAAACTAGGGACACTCTGTCACGTTTGCTTTGTCTTGTATTTGATTTATATAATAAATGATTTATATAATAAATCTACATAAATCAAATCTACTGAGATTGCCGACATATAGTGATTTACGTTTATTATTCTGATGGGAATTTAATATATTAACGTATTATGATTTACGTTTAGATAACTATCTTCCCTGCTGCTGAAAGAAATAATTAATAACGTTATTATACTCAGGAATTAAACAGTTGGCACTATTTACTGCAAGTATCATTTGGTTCATGAATATTATATACAAATTATAAATAGTAAGGATCTGAAAACAACAATACTCAGAGCGCTGAAAAGAAATCATTTGATCTTAGAAACACACAAAATGTTTTTCAAAGGCCTAAAAGGACAATGATCGTACGTCAAGCGAAAATGGAGTGGTTACAACAGAATATGCAACAACCCTGCAGTTCTGCATGTGAGAAGGTGCAGGCCAATTCTGCATATTAGTATCTTGTAAATGGAGGGTTGTCCTGGAGGGTTGTCCTGGAATGTTCATTACTGTTGTCGTCATAGAACCTTTTTCTGTTTGTGTGCCGTAAAACCAAATTAAAGTAATATGATATTTAGGTCATGGCCTTACTTCACTACAAAACCATATAACGAATGATTTTTGAGAGGCTCGTTTGGTTCTTGGAGTCCATTAGACTGATAATAAAGCATCAAAGTGGATTCCGACGCCAACGAGGCGAAACAAACTCATTCTATTTAAAACATTTGTGAGGGAAGTTTTCTTAAAGAAAGAATACCTAGTCGCTGTATTTTTTTGACTTGGAGAAGACTTACGGTGTGAAAGTATGGTATTATGAAGGATCTTTATCGCCTTGGTCTTAAGAGGTCGATTACCAATTTGTATAGAGACTTTCTTGGATACAACTCTCTATGACATTCATGATCAGGAGATAGGTGGGCCACAGGGCAGTATTCGCGATGTCACCCTTTTTAATATAAACATTAACAGTATAGTTAAATGTATGCATTTTTGTCAAATAAATAAACGTCATAAATACCCCCATCTTATACTGGATGGTTCGCCAATACCAGTAGTGGATGAGACGAACCTTCTTGCTATTTTTTACCTTAAATTAACGTGCATACCACACCTTAAATGCTTGAAGGCGAAATGCCTTACAGCTCTTAATTTACTTAAAGTTGTTGAAAACACTAACTGGACAGCTGATCAAAAGTGTTCTTACGACTTTATAGATCTCTTATCAGATCCAAGTTGGACTAAGGTTCAATAGTATAAGCAAGTAAGGCTTGCGAGCCGACCCATATACTATACATACTGAGGGATTACAAATTGCCTTGGGTGCCTTTCGCACTTCACCATAGACAAAAGTCTATACGGTGAAGCTAACGAACCATCTCTGCGTCAAAGACGAGGCAAATTAGACATTCAATACGCCATTAAATTCCAACAACCCATCAAACTCAACTATTAATACTGTTTTAATCCTAGTTATGAACCTCTTTTTGATCGAAAAAGTTAAGAGATCTTGAAATTGACCTAAATTTGTCTGCCAAGTACGAAAAACCACAAATACCATCCTTGACTTTGGAAACACCAACAATTAGTTTTGACCTTTGTTATAATAACAAGTCCGGTACAGATCCTACTATTTTTCAAAGCAATTTAATACAATTAAATCGAATATACATATGATTCTAAAGATGGAGATATTCTAGCTACAGCAGCTTTGCTCACACACAGTATAAAGAACCGCCTGCCTGACAAGGCTTCTATCCTAAGGCAATTGAAACTAAATTAATTAATCTGATGAAGACCATTTCGTAATCTTTTCTGAACCCCTTTCATCTCTTCAGGCCGTGGGTAATATAAAACATTATAAATCAGTTGTGCTTCAACTTTTTCAAAAATTCAGTTCTAGTACAACTGATAATGTAATTATTTTCAGCTGGTTTCCAAGACTTGTAGGAATAGATGGTAATGATAGAGCAGATGTTGCTGCTAAGGTAGAATAAGGTTTAAATATATCTTAAACCAAATACCTTAGACTGATTTTAAATATTAACCAATATATCCGTAACTCTTGGCAAGACGTTTGGGATCTGTCCGTGAATAATAAACTGCATTCAATTATACCGTTTCTCGATGAGTGACGTCCTTCTAGTAGAGTTAGAATAGGGCGTACACGTTATACTCATTAATATTTATCACAAGGTGGGCAATTACCAGGATACCCTGTTAACGGTCAAACATATATTATTAGATTTTATAGACGCTGATCCTATGCGTCAAAGACACTACCAAGTTAAAAGTACGAAAGAGCCATTTGATATAATTGATTTCAGATTCGTTTTAGATTTCTTGAAAGAAATCAGATTATGATTATAAAGTGATAGTATGTTCGTACCTGCATTTACTTGTTTAGGTTAAACTTATTTATTTTACATCGACTGTAACGAAAGCTCTATGAACTTATTTGAATCACTCTCGCTGTCTTCCTGTGTAGAACCAGTTCTAAGCAATGCAGATAAAGTGTCTTGCTCGTTTTGCTCAGGGACACGACGCATATGGCAATGGCGGGAATAGAACCCACGACTTTTGGATCATGGGTCCAACGCTCTACCACTGGACCGCAGCACTCCATTTATTTGTTTACACACTCGTTGACGGGGCATGTGTTGATCTTCGTATACATAGCTAATGTTTTTACCATGCCATGCCTTATTTTTAAATATACTGAAAGAAAAAAGAAACGCATAATGGGTATTTCCGCTTATATTGTATGTTTAACATGCTACTGCTAGTCGAATGGTACAGGGCGACATTAGGCCTGCCCTTTCGGAAAGAAGGTTTAAACAGCACCGAACACACCAATGGTTCACCCTTTCATGTTTCATTATCAACAGAATGCGCATTTGGCTGAAGCACGTGGGCAAACTTAGGCTTTAAATGTTGCAATCTCTTAACATTATACACAATATTGAAATGGCTTGACTTTTTCAAGCGAAACTTCAACATTTATGAATTTCGTGTAACAAAGTATACTTTGATTAAAATGTCTACTACATGACAGAGTTGTCCTTTCTGTAATTAGTTGTAGCCCCTTTTTGTACAAAACACGTTGATATATATCCGGAATATTACGTGGTAATAGTGTAGTAAAGGCAATTTTATGAAGATGCGTTTTTTTTCCTTTCAGTATAGTTTTTACCTATACATTTTATCGCACTCTTTAATTATTGACGACATTTATTTCATTGTTCATTTGCATCAGTTTTCGCGAACAATATGACCTATATGTGTCGACGTGCCACCATTTATCCATTTATTCATTCATTCATTATTTCACTGCCATAAGTCGTGTTCTGTAATATAAATAATTCAATTTCAGAAGACGGTCCTTATATAGTTGATTCAATTAGACAATGAATGTAGTACCATGTTGCAAAGAGACAATGAATTGATTAATACGATATCAAGGGACATACTTATGCTAATTTGGTTGCGTCTTTACTGAATAAATATAGCGTATAACACTAGTTACCTACGTACATATATATACGTAGGTGTCAACTAATAAGTATAGATCTATATATATAAAGATTAATGAGAAATTATACGGAATGGGTTTGCTGAGCACACGTTATAATGTACCCGTGATTTTCTCCATATATAGGAATTTAATGATGTAGTTTAAGAAAACGGATCATAAACACATTGTTTAGTTATTTCGAGCCGCCCCAGAGAGAGAAGATAATTATACATAGGTGTCTCGGAACCGTGCACACTGCCCACTATGACTATCGAATATATTTCTATGGTTCTTTAACGCGCTCGTATGATAGACTCAGATGAACATGAGCGCCCGTTTACGTCCCAATCCGACAGACTAGGTGAAGTGTCTTGCCTAAAAACAAACAGAAGTAACTCAGAGGCATCAGGTAGGCTTAGTTTAAACTTATGCATTTTCATAGATTGTAATGAAAACTCTCTGAACTTATTTTAATCATTCTCGATGTCTTCCTGTAGAACCAGCTTCCTGTGTAGAACCAATACTAAGATACTGCAGATAAAGTGATCGGGGAAACAACACATCAGTGTGGCTCGAACCCTTTATCTCCGGATTCAAAGTGGTGCTGTGCACTGAAACACGGCCCCTCCAAATATAGTGGAATAGAAAAACAACACCTCATACTGTACTGAAGGTATATGTGTGACAAATATTTACAAATGTGAAGATATCATGAAAACAAAACATAAATCCCAAAACCTTAATGGAGACAATATATGTTGTTTTCGTGGAAATATATTGATTCCAGCATGTAACGTACAAATTAAAATACTCTTGTGTGGCATTATAAATAAAACACAAACATCCATCCATTCCGCTTAACAAGATTGTGTCAAGTAGTCTACAGTGCTATTCGTCTTGGCAACGACAGTGTACAATAATGAACTAAGTCCCATGTAAAACTCACATGCATACTGTTTTGTGCGGAGTTCTATACCCCATGTCGTGGTAATGAATCAAATGCCAACTCTTGCAAATACTATGTCGTTTTCTAAATATGATGATAAATTATGACATCATCGGTACTAATGTGCTTTACAACTGCAGACCCCACTACCGCGTGATTTCCTATCCGGTGCAATGCCTGGGAATCTCACCTGTCTGAGGCTCTGTCTTATATGACCTTACTTGTTTTAACGGGACATAAACCCCCATTTCATTTGAATATAATTATATTCCATTACACAAGTAGACAACGAGGCTGGAATATATTTTCTTAATAACACTACATTCCCATCAGAATAAACCCACTGTTATCCGTATTCTATTCGTGATTCAGAAACGCCATTCAATCGAGTCCCAAATCGTGAAAAATAGCTATGCCTCTATTACAAGCAGCCAAATTGACTAGTTCCGAGTAATACTGTTGTCCTTAATGCTAAATTAAAATTGAAACGAACCAGTCTGTCTTAAGCTGTATTATGATGGGGATGCAACATTCTGAGAAACCTTTGTTTTTTACGTTTGTATTTTACAGCGTGGCCCAGTGGATAGCACGATGGGATTGAAAACGGAGGACCCGGTTTCTACTGAGTTTCGTCAGTATGTCCTTGAGCAAGACACTTTCCGTTAGCCTCGTCCGTCGGATGGGGACGTAAATCGGACAATTTCTCCCCAATCTCTCCCTCTCTCTCTCTCTCTCTCTTGGGCGACTCTACGTAACCTATACTGTGTTGATGACCCGTTAAACAACGTTTACGTTTCTTGTTGAGTGTTTACTAATTAGTATATGTTCGCTTATAATACTATAAAATAGTGACAACTTAGTCCATTAGGGCAAGGTCTACCACTTGTAAATGTTGTTTGGTACAACCACATGCCCATAAAATTGAAGACTTGGTTGCTTGCATGCTTGCTTGCTTATTTAATTACTCACTCACTCACTCACTCACTCACTCACTCACTCACTCACTCACTCACTCACTCACTCACTCACTCACTCACTCACTCACTCACTCACTCACTCACTCACTCACTCACTCACTCACTCACTCACTCACTCACTCACTCACTCACTCACTCACTCACTCACTCACTCACTCACTCACTCACTCACTCACTCACTCACTCACTCACTCACTCACTCACTCACTCACTCACTCACTCACTCACTCACTCACTCACTCACTCACTCACTCACTCACTCACTCACTCACTCACTCACTCACTCACTCACTCACTCACTCACTCACTCACTCACGTCTGTTTAAAGTTACATTTGCAATAAGCATTCTACACGTAACGGTTATTTGTATAGTTATATTTTCAATAAGCCTGCCACACGTAACAGTTGTATGTATAGTTACACTGACAATAAGCCTGCCACACGTAACAGTTGTATGTATAGTTACACTGACAATAAGCCTGCCACACGTAACAGTTGTATGTATAGTTACACTGACAATAAGCCTGCCACACGTAACAGTTGTATGTATAGTTACACTGACAATAAGCCTGCCACACGTAACAGTTGTATGTATAGTTACACTGACAATAAGCCTGCCACACGTAACAGTTGTATGTATAGTTACACTGACAATAAGCCTGCCACACGTAACAGTTGTATGTATAGTTACACTGACAATAAGTATTCTACACGTAACAGTTATATGTACAGTTATATCTATAGTTACATTCACAACAAGCATGCTACACGTAACAGTTATATCTATAGTTACATTCACAACAAGCATGCTACACGTAACAGTTATATCTATAGTTACATTCACAACAAGCATGCTACACGTAACAGTTATATCTATAGTTACATTGTCAACAAGCATGCTACAAGTAACAGTTATATCTATAGTTACATTGACAACAAGCATGCTATACGTAACAGTTGAATCTATAGTTACATTGACAAAAAGCATGCTACAAGTAACAGTTATATATATAGTTACATTGACAACAAGCATGCTACACGTAACAGTTATATCGATAGTTACATTGACAACAAGCATGCTACACGTAACAGTTATATCGATAGTTACATTGACAACAAGCATGCTACACGTAACAGTTATATCGATAGTTACATTGACAACAAGCATGCTACACGTAACAGTTATATCTATAGTTACATTGACAACAAGCATGCTACACGTAACAGTTATATCGATAGTTACATTGACAACAAGCATGCTACACGTTACAGTTATATCTATAGTTACATTGACAACAAGCATGCTACACGTAACAGTTATATCTATAGTTACATTGACAACAAGCATGCTACAAGTAACAGTTATATCTATAGTTACAATGACAATAAACATGCTATACGTAACCGTTATATATGTATAGTTTTATTGACACATGCATTCTACCCGTTAGACTTAAATGTTCTTGCCAAATGTTCTTTCAACCACGACACAGCTGCGGAGCGTTTCTGGGACTATCTGACTTCAGCGGCAAAACAACAGCCAATCCGTTGATCAGATACCCTAGTTTAATAGCCGAAATATATAAAAGAAAAGAAAAAAAAAGAAAAAAAACATGTAAGCATGATAATCATAAGTATTTACCTTTAACAGTAATTAAAATTCACGTTACTCGCTTGGGCCATTTCCACATTTTACCTTTAACCGGCGCGTTGCTGGGTCATCGCAACGTACCCGTGTTAGTGTCCGTAAATTTCAGCACTAATAAATACTATTGCGCACATTAGTGACGGGTTGTGTTAACACCTGTTATTGTTTGGCATCTCATTGGCTTTTTAATGGTATTTTAATGGAATTGTAATGGAACTAAATCGTTGTATAATTCCACTTAAGACAAAAACAGTTGCTAAATATGTAATCATTTAAACATATTCATGAACTGATAAAGTACATCCTTATGACATTTGTTTTCAAATTCGTCGTCAAAACACATACATATGTTTATACAGAAAATAATAGCAGGATGTTTCGACATTTTCATATGAAACAGCTTGATCTGACCGTTTGGTTAACTTCAGTTTGTATTTTTGTTTCTTTAATCAGGATGCATATTAATAACTAATTATGAACACTTGCAAACTCATTTGTTATAAAAAAAATGTTTAAAAGAGTTAAGTATTGATGAAGAAAAATACCCTTTCAAATATTGTTTTATGAAAATCAAACTGTTTAAGTCCCTATCCATCAACAGGAACATTTTACAACAAATGTACACCATTTCTAAAGGTACTTACAACGAGGTATATATATAATATAGATCTACAATATAAGCGGTCTTTAACCAGCCAAGCCAAACCCGAAAACTGGAGCGTCGAATTAACGATTAACAACTCATAATTCATTTCACGCATACCCAATCGCGGGTATTTTAAGAACCCGTGAATAATGCCATACTTGTAATCGGCAAATATACATTATTACATAACCTGAACACGTGCATAAAGTTTTGATAAACGGTTTTGTAGTGTAATTTTGACGTTATTTGGCGGGTTAGTATCTGACTCGGGTAGCTTTCTAAACACAAGAAAACACTTGGCCGAACAAGCCAAGAAAGCGTCATTTCTACTTTATCGGAGAATCAATAACCTAGACCTACCCTTAGACCTCCAACTTAAGTTATTCGACCAAACAATTCTACCAATATTAACCTACAATTGCGAAGTTTGGGGATATGAAAACTTAGATATAATAGAACGTGTACATACTGATTTTTTAAAAAGAATTACAAACAGTAAAAAAAGCACCACTTCTTACATGCTATATGCGGAATTAGGCAGACACCAAATCGCAGTCACTATACAAACGAGAATGATAAACTTTTGGAATAAATGGATCCTAGGTAAACAAACAAAACTTAGTTACTTATGTTATGAATCAATGGTTAATTCAGCTAATTACGAATACAAGTGGCTAAAATACATTAAAAATATACTTAACAACACAGGAAATTCCGATATTTGGACTAATCGACATTTATTGCAAAGCAAATAGGTCCATCGATCCATTAAAAAAACTTTAATCGACCAATTTACACAATCATGGAGGGCAGACCTACAAAATTCGTCCAAAGGGCGTAATTATAACCTATTCAAAGACGACCTTTCATTTGAACCATATCTAAAGTTACCGAGAAACTACTATATTAATGTATTCAAATTCCGAACAACTAACCATAGATTTCCTGTCGAAACTGTTAGGTTTGAGAATATCCCGTACAACTTAAGGCGCTGTACTCTGTGTGACTCTGATATTGGCGACGAATTTCACTATCTCTTAAAGTGCCCTCATTTCGACCCTCTGCGTAAAAAGTACATTCCACGGTATTTTTACCGTCACGCTAATGTTATAAAATTTAAGGAGCTTCTAACTCATTCGTCAACCAAAATACAAATCAATCTATGTGTCTTTGTCCGAATTCTATTACAAACTGTTAAACAATAAGTATATAAATATATATATTTACATGCTTCACATTTGAAGCTGCAATGTTATTCCACGCAACTGTTATCCCCCTAACTTTTCCCACCATATCAAGTGGGGTTTGTGTTATCCTTTTTAATTCAAAATTAGTAATTGTATAATTTGTTGTATGCATAATAATTCTCTCATGTTGTAACTCATGTTGCCTGAGATTGTACATAATAAAATATTGTTCTGTTCTGTTCTGTTCTGTAACACAATGATACAGACTAAGTTGTAGTGTAATTTTGACGTTATTTGGCGGGTTAGTTTCTGTAACACAATAGACAATAGACAATAGACAATAGACAATAGACAATATTTTAATCCGAGTAATTTAGGCCTCTGGCCCATAATACAAATAACACATTGCATATTATACAACTATACAGCAGTGTGACAAAAGTAGATAAAGAGACAAACAAATATAGAAACATTGAAATATATAGTACAGTGGACTAGTACAAAAAGTACAACTACTGACAAATATACCAAATCGAGTTTCTATTCATGTACCAATGTTGTGAGCTGGGAAAAAAGTTTTCTTATTAAACATTGTATACACATATTTCGAAAGTTGCGTTAACTTATATCAGGATCTGTTGTACTCATTAAATTGTAGAAAACATAAATACTATTAAAGTTACCGCCTATGACTTCGAAAAGGTATTGATTGCGTAAGTTCGTATAATACGAACATTTCATAACAACATGCATTTCGTCTTCTATTTCTTGAGAGTTACATAACATACATATTCTATGTTCATATGCGATATTATTGTGTCTGCCCGTTTCAACAAAAATAGAATGTGCTGAACATCTAAGTTTAGACAGTGCAATTTTAAATTTCAATGGTATGTTTAATGTTAGATACCTTTCAACATCCAAATGTGTTTTAAAATGTTGATAATGAATAGCTTTGCTTGACTGGTTTAAGTCGCCACGCCAATTTTACAAGGCACAATCTATTAAACGCTGCTTAAAAATAGAAATAAATATTTGCTCATCACCTACATCTTCTGAAATCCACACAAAACCAAAACAATATTTGAATAGTAAGGATTTAACACTTGTTGCCCAGGTTACTCTTCCAACCTCATCAAGATTTCTAAGCATAATGTAACACTGTTTAGGATACCTTGTATTGTTCATTCGGATAAGATGTAGCCAATATTTTATACATTTACAATAATAAGTAATAAAACAATGATAAAGACTAAGCTGTAGTGTAATGTTGACGTTATTTGGCGGGTTAGTTTCTGTAACACAATGATACAGACTAAGCTGTAGTGTAATTTTGACGTTATTTGTGGGGTTAGTTTCTGTAACACAATGATAAAGACTAAAAAGATCGGGACCAAGATAAGTCTGGAAGAGAAATACTTTACAGTTTACTAAAGTTTATTGCGACGCATTCTACTGACGTTTGATTCCTCTAGTTATTGTTTACCAAATGTTCTTCCGAAATATCCAATTATAACGTATTCATAACTTCAAGAACATTATATAAACTATACGTAACTGTAGTACGTGCTCGTTAAATCTGAGTTGTAAGACGACACTTTTTCCTGAAATATGTAGCCAAACTAATTACTTTCTCGTCCAAATCTAACATTTGACAGTAATTTGAAGTTTATACGATGATTTATCTGATTTCTGTCAGAACAGTAGTGTCAGATCCATACTTGTATTACATGATGACAGTTCCGAGAAAAAAAACAAGTACAGTTAATTAATTAAAGATACAAAACGAATAGAATCAAGTTAGTAGGTTTGGTTTTCCAAATGTAAAGAGGTTAACACGTACAAATTGCATGCAGAGAAATGAATTAAACATTGCTTAACTGATTGTGTTAGCGGTGATTTTAAACATACTGCTAAACTAATACAAACATTACAGTCATAATTACGTCAAAACTCAAGATATCGTGTCGGTCAATTATATGTATACATTTCATTGGACATCTTAAGTTTTAAATAGCCCTGTTCTTGCCACATGTTCTTTCTACCACGACGATACAGTTGAGGAGTGTTTCTGATTTCTTTAGAGACAAAAATCGTAGATCAAATATCCTAGATTAATAGCAGAACTATTTAAAAATAGGGAAAAAAACACTTAAGCTTCATGCTAGAGACACGTTTTATAAAAGAATGATAAGTATTTGCGTTAAGCAGTAATTAAAAATCTAGTCACGATTCTCCGTAGGACCATTTTCACAAGTGAGTCAATATTATATATTAAATTTGGAGAAAAATGATAATCTGTTCTAATGCGCGGCAATCCGCCAATTTATCTCGGACCGGTGCGTTGCTGGGCCATTGCCATAGCGTTGACGTAACGTTCCCGTGTGAGAGTCCATACATGTCGACATTATAAAAATTACTGCGCAGATACGTGCGGGGTGCGGGGCTCTGTTCACATGTGTTATTATTTGTATTTGGCATCTCAATGGCATTTTAATAGTAACTTAATGGCGTTTTAATGGAACTAAACAATATATTTGCATTTAATGTAGAAACTGTTGCTAAAACGTATTAAATCTCTGCTCATAAAAACCTATTTCCGATCACATACATTATTATCTTATAATATTTTTCAAATTCTCGTTAGAAACAGACATACATTTTCATACAGCAGAAAAAAAAGAAAGATATTTCGATATTTCATATAAAACAACTTGGCACTATCATTTGGTTCACCTCCATTTGTATCAGTCTTTCTCTAAATCACGATGCATGTCAAGACCTTATTCTGAACCCTTGCAAACGTGTTTGTTATTATAATTTGTTTATAATCGCTAACTGTTAATGAAAACAAAATATTTTCAAATATTATTATGATATGGAATTTAGTTTGGAGCAGCGGTTATGAAGCCTGCGTATCACAAGTAACAGTCAAAAGTCTAGATTAAGAAGTAGACAACATATCCTAAACACTAAGAAGACCAAAGGTCCGGATCGAGTAGTGAGTGATGATACGGCTAGAAGGCAGATCATTTACAGTTTACAGAAGTCTCCTATTGCGCGAATCATTCCACTTGATTCCTTGCGGAACGTCGGTGCCAGTTCGTTCACGAAAATTGCCCGAAGGGACACCAGGGCGCCGTTTTATGAAACTACTTACAACCATTTTGATCGTAAATCAATTTCTTAAATGTTTCTCTATAAATTACACTTTTCAAATAAACGTGATTTCATTTCATTTCCCTATACATGTGATATTTCTGCATGACGTGCACACATAATTTGTCTGCATTGAATGCTTGGGTCAAAAAAACGATTTTAGAATTTAAGACTTATCGTAAGATGTTTTATAAAACCGGTCCAACTGGTGTCTTCCTCCATCAATGGAAGATTGAAAGTCGCCATATGACCTTAGCTGTTGATGCGACTATAAAAAAAATGATTCCTCTAGTTATTTTGTACCAAATGATCTTCCGACATATCCAATTATTATGTATTCATAACTTCAACATCATTACATAAACTAATCGTAACAGTAGTAACTGCTCGTTGAATCTTGAATTGTAAGACGAAACGTCTTTTCTAGGGGAAAAAAGCTAAACTAATTACTTTCTCGTCCAAATCTAACGTTTGAGATCACTAATTTGAAGTTTATACGATGAGTTATCTGACTTCTGTCAGAACCGTAGTGTCAGATCCGATATTGTATTATATAATGACAGTTGCGAGAAAAAAACAAGTACCGTTATATAATTAAAGTTGCAAAACGAATAGAATCGTCAAGTGAGTAGGCTTGGCTTCTGAATTATGCTATGTCATTGAGTACTTGCTGTGTGGCTTTCCACTTTAAATTCATGTTCATTTATCACATAACTTACGGTGTGGGAGTGGAATAACACCATTCTATATTTTCGATATACCACTAGTTATATAAGTAGGCAAATAAGCCTAGTATCCGCTGTCAAAAAAATCTATAATGACTATAATCCAATTCCCACGGTTTATGTCGGTTTCGCATGTTAAAGCGACAGGCAAAATGCAGTAAAGGTCGATATGTGAGTTATATGATAAATAGAATCTAACATTCGTTCTCATTCATTATTGAATTTATTAATGTGGTTAGCAAAAATGATATAATGCTCGGCAAGAGCCTCGCATTATATAATTTTGCCAACTCGTTTAATAAATTCAATAATGAATGAGTACTCATGTAAGCTCCTCTCTATGCACCATCTTTATGTTATTGCCTATTAATGCAGCCTTGTTTCTTAGAGGATATAGACTGTCGGGAATTTCTTTATTTACTCTGTAAAGTCTCTGACTTGCAATCACCTACCCCTCATCGCTATAGGTTCGATCCCTCAGGGGCATAGGAATCTTTATGCTAGGAAGCTATCCAGCTGGCTTGTGGAACGTCGGTGGTTCTACCCAGGTGCCCGCCCGTGCACGAAAATTGCCCGGAGGGGCCCCTGGGGTCTTCCTCCACCAGAGGAAGCTGGAAAGTCGCCATATAGCCGTAGCTTTTGGTGCGACTATACAACCAATCAATTCAATTTATTTACAAAGTCCCGTTTTACTGGGATGACAGTAGAGTAAGAATGAGGCTGGGTGCACCGTAGAAGCTGGTTTAAACCCCAGCGACCTCTTTGCCACTGTCCGTCATTCGATACTAGCGGTACCCCTAGTGTCGACCCTTTTATGTTTGTGGTGTCGCACACCTTGCTTGTATTTTCGTGTTTCTAGGATCTGTGTTCTGTGAAGCCTACATTTCCTATTCGACTTATATATCCATCGTGTTTGTCCACGCAAAACAGTGCATTCAAATTCATTTAAGCTGCTTCTTTTTAAAATAACTGCTTTCTAGATAATGCATAGCGCGAGTAAATGTTTTGCCAAGTGTAATGGGGAACATCAATCACTTGTCTAAACAGATAACTCTCTCCAAATAACATGGTCCAACCGTTTGGTTCACCTCAGGTTTTATCTACATCAGCGTGCATTTCAATACGTTAGTGTGAACCCTCGCAAACACATGTTTTTTATTAAAATGTTTATTTAAATTGCAAGTATTAACGAAGAAAATTACACTTTAAAGTATTTTTCATGAAAAGCATACTGTTTCAAATTATCACAGTTATGCAAGACATAATTGCAAAGGTACATTGTGTAAATGTAAAAATAATAATAATAATAATGATAATAATAATAACTTTATTCAGCATTAAACATTCAGTACAACGTTTATAGCCTACACACAATACATATACAATACAGTGAGAACATCAAAGAAAAATGTTAGAAAATAAGAAAAACAACAACAAAAAACAAAAAAACATGGCATGCAAAATCTACATTGAAATTTACGGAGAAGCGTTATAGCTTTTTTTCTTTCTTTTTTTTTTTAAATGGAAAAAAGGTTGAAATGTAGTAAAGAAATTTAAACTTGCATTTCATTTCGAAGTTTAAATGCATAATAAACATATTTTGATAAGTTTTTAGGTCAGATACCACTACTGATTTGGGGCTTCTGATTGGTTGAAAAATGTATAGGGTCTATTAGGGCATATAGTGAGATTGTAAGGTAGATTCTGATTGGATTAAATTACCCAAATCATAACAAATCCCCATAAAACATCAAAATATTATGTTTCCATCATAAAACATGTTGATTTAGGATATTTAGACTGAAATTTGCATTTTTATGGATACAATTTTACTGAGAGTATATTTGCAAAAAGGAAAATTTCTTTACTGCCATTCTGGGGGTGGCCACCTTCAGTGAACTATTAGAGGCTGAAAGCATCAGATTATCTCCAATTTGCTGGTCGTTTTTGAGTGTCTCTAAGATAGTTCTTTAAAAAAAAGTTAGATTTTATCATCCATTCGGATATAGGAATAGGGGTTGTAGGCCAAAAGGCTATAATGGAGGCCTATGGGAAATGCAATAGTGGTATATGACCAGGAGATAAAATAACAGGACCATATAAGCATAGAAGGGAGGTAATTTACAGATTACTGAAAGAGATATATGACTATAAGAATCAAACTAATGAATGTAGTAAATCAATGGGAGATTGTATTGTCATCAAAACCGTTATTTTGTGCAAAAAGCATGAAACTCAAAAAAGGCAAAATAGTTCACAAAAAGGAGAGTCTGTCAAGAAAAACTTAGTTGATATTCAATTCAATTCAGTTCGATTTTGATTGTACGTAAAGTCAGAAACAGCCGCCGTATTCAATTGCAAAATAATACAGACACAAATATTATGTTCTTGTTATGGTGCGCGTTACATTTCTTATTATTTTAAATCGATGTATATAAATGTATATATATCAAGAGTAAATTAAATTGCGGTTATTTAATTCCAATTGTTGATATTCATATCAACTCGCATATCTTTATATTGGTTTATTGATATCTTATATGTTTTAAGACATCAATCTAAGATCTATAGATTATATCTGAACAAAAAGCATCATGGATATCTACAATTTTAACATGTATGATCTTTATAGGGTTTTACAGATGTCTAAAAATAATTATGGTATCCCAAAAATCGATTATAATATATAAATAATTGATTATAAAATCAACTTAAAAGTTGTATTTGTGTGATTTATCTTGAAAAAGAACAGGTGTTCGAAAATTTGAAGAAGAGTTACTATTTGTTTAATATTGATTATAAAATAGCTTATATATACGTATAGCAATGCATTTAACTGTTAGATATTGATTGATGACGTATTGTAACACTTGAGTAATGTTTCCATTTGTTTGAATTAATAACGGAAACATTCAAAAGTTCAAAAAATACTAATTTAAAAGTGGATCCTTATATACATAACACATTAAAGTCAAAATGATAGAGCCGCTCTTTATTTCGAAAATAGGTCATATTGACGGGCATGTGGCAAATAAAAGGAATCACTTTAAATTCCGAAAGCCTCTTCAAACTAATAGCTTTGGAAGGAACAATACAGTTAACTGTTAAATATTGATTCATGATGTATTTTATCACTTGAGTAATTTTCCATTTGTTTAAATTGAGTTCAAGTGCTTTTTCAGTACATAGGTGTAAGTTTTAATTTAAAAATGAAATTGAAAATTTAAATACATATTCAAAAGTGTTTGACAAAATATTGCGTGAATTGTTCACTACAACAAAGCCGACATCCTGTTCAATATAAATGTGAAGTGATTAAAGTAAACGTAATTGTAAACACCTGGGGTTTTTTAATGTACAAACTCGTTAAATTAACAAGTAGAGCTTTCGTTCAGAGTTTGATAGAGTCATTTTGAGAGCAATCGTTCAGAGTAATCGTATTTATATTAGTTTGCGAGATACCTTTCAAAGTGTTATATGTTCATTTTTTGAGCAATCTTTAGGAGTTTCATAGGTTCCACTTGAGTTCAATCTGTAAGAGTTTCATATGTTCATTTTGTGAGAAATCTTTAAGAGTTTTATAGGTTCAATTTGATCTCAATCTGTAAGAGTTTCATACGTTCATTTTGTGAGAAATGTATAAGAGTTTTTTATGTTCATTTTGAGAGCAATCTTTAAGAGTTGTATATGTTTATTTTGTGAGCAGTATTTCAGAGTTTGGTATATTCATCTTCACATACTATGATAGACATAAAAATACGTTTCTCATTGTTAAGACGACCAAAGTGCATAGAAAATACTTCAAATATTAAATAATAAAAACGAATACGCTACCTACCTACATATTATTACCCTTTAAGAAAAAGTACACATTTGTTGTTTTGCCTTATTTCAAGTGCAAACACAATCTACTTATAAAAGCAACGATTACACATTGAGAATATTGTCGGTGGATACATCTTCATCCAAATTTATATTCATTTATTACTTTCCGATAGATGGTGCAAAACTCCACGCCAATACTCCGTATTACCATCAGGTACATGCCATGTTGTTCTAACTGCATGCACATCACATTAAATACATAAATTAAAGCATACCCGCTGCTCTTGGAAAAGTTAGCCACATAAAATGACGGTGTGTCCTCCCAGTGTTTGGTACCGTAACAGTACTTTTGCAAACGCAACACTTGGTATTTTTTGAATTTCTAGAGATTCTAAAGATGTTAAAGTTAAATGTGTTTTAACTAAAAGAAGTAGAGCAAATCTTATGAAACTGTGTATCGCCATAGATTAACCTTTGGGACAGAGAGACTTGTATATTAACATAGAATACAATCTTATTTAGAACAAAAAAACAGCGGATTAAAAGTAATCGAAAATCAAAAGGTTGCGTTTCGTTTTTAAATGTACTGAGTATACTATGTATTCATCTACTAAACCCAAAATATTTTCGTCTGTCAAATAAATTGATGAAAACCAATGGGATGCGCTTGATTGTAACTCAATAATGTCTTCGAATCATTAAACATCTAGCGACAGGACGGCGAGCAATTTTGATTCACCCTATTAATACGATTTAAAAAATTGCATACCGTGAAATTGCCAAATTGATGTTATTCAAAATCTTCATACTTTTCTAATAGAACGTTCACTACAATCAATATGTGTATTGCACACGTAGGAATAACAGTCGGGAAATGTAGCATTCAAAAATACATCAAGAAAAACCGCGCATTCAAAAGAAACAACAATTACGTACAAGGAAACATATAAGCAAAGTTTGCGATACCACAAACATAACAATACCTCGGTCTGAGGGTGTCCTCGCCCACCGCGGCAAACCGCATATGAAATATTTTAGTAAATTTGTGCTTAAATGATGTCCACCAAAGACAACACTTCATATGACCAAGTATCAAACAAACAAGACCTCGATCTGAGGGTGTCCTCACCCACCGCAGCAAACCGCATATGAGACATTTTATTAATTTGTGCTTAAATGATGTCCACCAAAGACAACACTTCATATGACCAAATATCAAACAAATAAAAGCGAGGTAATGATAAGATGTTAAATTACTGAGCTTAAGTGGTTTAACCAGGGTGCAGTTTTGGGAAAATAACGCAAAATATGACCTTTACCTTGGTATTTTTTTTGTCAATGAATGAATGAATGAATGGTGTTTTACGGCACGTCGACACATAAATAGGTCATATTGTGCTCAAAAATTTATGAAAATGAAGTATTAATTAAAAATTAATGTAAATATATAAAGATAAAACTATTAAAAAATAAGGGATGATCAGGTGTAATATAAACTATGTATGTAAATCAACAAATGCCCGTCAACGGGTATATAAACAAGTAAATATATATAAGAACACATTACAATGATTTATATAGTCTGATCTCTTTCAGGAAATCTAAAACAAGACTAAAATCTACAGTATCAAATAACTCTTTCATAGTATTAACATTGTAGTACCTTTGACGCATAGGATCAAAGTCTACACATTCCAATAATATGTGTTTGACCGTTAACGGTGCAAAGCAGGGTATACATTCTGGTAATTGCTCACCTTGTAATAAATATGAATGAGTATAACGTGTATGCCCTATCCTGCACCGGGCTAGGACAACTTCCTCTCGACGAATGGGTCTACTAGAAGAACGCCATTCTCCGAGTAACGGTTTAATTGGATGGAGTTTATTGTTAACTGACAAATCCCAAGCGGCTTGCCAAGAGTTACGAATATATGTGTTAATACAACTTTTAAAATCAGTATAAGGTAATTTGGTATTAGTGATGTGTAAATCTAATGCTGCCTTAGCAGCACTATCAGCTCTATCATTACCACGTATTCCTACATGGCTTGGAAGCCAGCAGAAAATAATAACATTATCAATTATAAGAGAATTGTACTTTTCTAAAAGTTGAAGCACAACTGGGTTATCATGTTTCATATTACCCAGTGCTTGAAGAGATGAAAGGGAATCAGAAAAGATTACAAAATGGTCATCATCAGATTCCTGAATATAATTTAAGGCAAGTTCAATTGCCTTAAGTTCAGCTGAAACGATAGAGGCCTTGTCAGGCAGGCGGCTCTTTATGCTGTGTTTGTGAACAACAGCTGCTGCAGCTACCTTATCTCCATCTTTAGAGCCATCTGTGTAGATATGTTGAAAGTTACTGTATTTCGATTTAATTTCATTAAATTTGCTTTGAAAGACAGTAGGGTCTGTGCTGGATTTGTTATTATTACAAAGATCAAAAATAATTGTTGGTGTTTCCAAAGTCCACGGTGGAATTTGTGGTACTTTGTACTTGGCAATCAAATCTAGGTCGATTTCAGTTTCTCTTAATTTTGGTTTAATACGAAGACCAAATGGTCGAATGGCCTTCGGTTTTCGATCAAAAAGAGGTTCACAACTAGGATTAAAAACATTATCGAAAGTTGGGTTTGAAGGGTTTGACTTTAATTTAATGGCGTATTGAAGAGCTAATTTGTCCCGTCTATGAGACAGTGATGGTTCATTAGCTTCAACATATAGACTTTCGGCTGGTGATGTACGAAAGGCACCTAAGGCGAGTCGTAATCCTTGATTATGTATAGGGTCGAGCATCTGCAAGTACGACTTGCGAGTCGATCCATATACTATCGAGCCGTAGTCCAGCTTGGATCTGATAAGAGATCTGTAAAGTCGCAACAGGACTTTTTGATCTGCTCCCCAATTAGTGTTTGCAACAACTTTAAGTAAGTTAAGAGCTTTAAGGCATTTGGCCTTCAAGTATTTAAGGTGTGGTATAAACGTTAATTTACGGTCGAAAATAAGACCAAGGAATTTTATCTCATCCACTACTGGTATTGGAGACCCATCCAGTGTTAGATGAGGGTCTTCATGATGTTTACGAAGTTGAAAAAAGTGCATACAATTAGTTTTAGACTTAGAAAATTTAAAACCATTTTCATCAGACCAGGTCTGAAGTTTATTTAGACATTGTTGTAATTGTCTCTCGATAGTATTCATGTTTTTTGCACGATAACATATAACAAAGTCGTCAACGTATAGCGAACAATCCACACCTGGATTGATGCATTTTACTATACTGTTAATCTTTATATTAAAAAGTGTGACAGAGAGTATACTGCCCTGTAGAACACCCATCTCCTGTTCATGAATATCAGAGAGGGTTGAACCCATTCGGACACGAAATTGTCTATCATCTAAGAATTTCTCAATAAAAATGGGTAATCGGCCTCTAAGACCAAGGTCATGAAGATCATTCATAATACCGTACTTCCATGCAGTATCATAAGCTTTCTCCAAGTCAAAAAATACAGCGACTAGATGTTCTTTTTTTATGAAAGCTTCCCTAATAAATGATTCAAATCGAATGGGATTGTCTGTTGTGCCTCGTTGGCGCCGGAATCCACTTTGATACTTTGTTATCAGCTTGTTGGACTCCAGGTACCAAACGAGTCTCTCATTAATCATTCGTTCCATGGTTTTACATATACAACTCGTTAAAGCAATAGGGCGATAATTTATTGGGTCCGTATGATCCTTTCCAGGTTTGGGGACTGGAATAACGATTGCTTCCCGCCAAGAATCGGGGAAGTTTCCCGTCACCCAAACCTTATTAAATATATCAAGAAGGGTAGAGAGACAAGATTCAGGTAAATGTTTTAGTAATTGATAATGGATGTCATCAGGACCAGCTGATGTATCATGAGCCTTTTTAAGGGACTCTCGAAGTTCTTTGAGAGTGAATAGTTTATTGTATTTCTCCAAGTTTTTTGACTTGAAGTTCAGCTTCTTCTGTTTTTTAGTTTCTTATTTTTCAGAAAATTTGGTTGACAATTTTCAGAAGAAGAATTTTTTGAAAAAGTTTCTGCCAAAGTGTTTGTAATATCTTTGACAGATGTTATATCTTCATTATCTGTTTTAAGATGATTTACAGAACTAGAATTACCTTTACCACTTATTTTCCGGACCATGTCCCATGTCTTCTTAAGAGATGAGCGAGAATTCAGCCTAGAGACGTAAGATCTCCAGGATTTCCTCTTGCTATCCTTAATAGTACGACGGGCTTTCGCACGAAAAACTCTAAAGTTATCTAAATTTGTTTGAGTTGGCCGCAAGTTAAAATTATTTAATGCAGCTTTACGATCGCTGACTGCCTTTTTGTTTTGTCAATGAGTAATGTCCACCAACGTCAATAGTATATATGACCAAGTATCAAAGACATCAAGTGAGGCAATCACATGAAGTTAACTGAGGTTAAGCTACCTAACCAAGGTTAGGTTAGCTAACTAAGGATGACCTGGACCTTGGTATTTTTGTCGTCTAGCGATGTCCACCAATGGCAACAATATATATATGACCCAGTATCAAAGACATAAAGTCAGACCATCACATAAAGTTACCTAACCAAGGTTAAAAAGAGTATGATAATGAAGTTTGTGGAAAATAATGCAAAATATGACCTTGACTTAGTAATTTTTGTCGTTCAGTGATGTCCACCAATGCCAACAATACATATGACCAAGTATCAAACAAAGAAATTAAAGTTATCAGAAAAAGTTAACTAAGGTTAACTTACCTAACCAAACTAATGTTTAGGGTAAATAACGCACAACATTACCTTGCCCTAAGTATGTTTTGTCGTTCAGCGAAGTTCACCAATGCCAGCAATGAGTAATGTCCACCAAGGCCAATAGTATATATGACCAAGTATCAAAGACATAAAGTGAGACGACAATCACATAAAGTTAAGTAAGATTAAGTTACCTAACCAAGGTTAAGTTACCTACACAAGGTTAAGTTTGGGGAAAATATGACATTGACTTTGGTAATATTTGTCGTTCAGTGATGTCCACCAATGCCAACAATACATATGACCAAGTATCAAACAATGAAAATGAGGCAATCACATACAGTTAACTGAGGTTAAGTTACCTAGCCAAGGTTAAGTTTTGAGAAAAGAACGCAAACTATGACCTTGACCTTGGTAATTTTGGCATTACGAGATGTCCTTTTACCCAACAAAGCATCTGACAAAGTTTCAGAAAAACTCGAGCAGCGGTTGTTGAGATATAGTTGATTTAGAATGCGGACGCCGCCGACGCCGCCGCCGGAAAAGTGACTGCCGTGTCTCGCTATCCACTAACGTGGGCGAGACAAAAAGATGGACAATAGGGCGTACTTTTGAACGGTCACTGGCAAATAAGGTCGCTGGAGGTTTAACCAGGTTTTTTAGGTGCACCAAACCCAACTCGTAACTCTAACCCTATTGTCATCCCAGTTCAGCTGGACAGATTAATAGACAATATAAGTATAACACAAAGATGATCAAGTATATATGAATAAAAAAAGGTACACAACAGGTACACAACAGCAAGAGAATAAATGATGAAGAGCACAAGACAAGATTGAAGACAAACATTACACATTACCATCCCTTCCAGGTAGACGTTACCATAGGGTTCACAATCAGGGTCAACGCATAATCAAAGGTGGAAACATAGTGGCGAACTGTAAATGAGTAAACCACTAACATGCAGTGCGTTGCAAAATGATAGCGTCATAACCGCTTTTGATAAACGTTCTAACATGTTTAATAAAGAATGTATGAAAGTGATTATGACACGACCAAAGAAGATCACGTCACGATAGAAATCATGTTGTAATCCTTCTCTAGAAATCGTATACGTTAAGAAACATATACCCAAAAATAAGTTGCTCGGGGAACATCCCCTTCTAAGCGGGGATAACTAACAATGCCCAGAGGACTTTGTCATCAATATGTGCTGCGTCAGACTGTTTCGTAACTGCGTCATCGATCGGCCAGACGCATGCCCATCTTGTAAAAGTGATAAATTTATCTTAATTTAATTCCTTTAGAAGGATAATGGGTTTACTAAATGTCAATATACAATTGTTAATATGTCATTATTTAATTCGGTGCATTAAACTTTGAGGCTAAATTTGTTTAAAGCGAATTAAAAGCTGATGATGTGACGCAGTTTCATATAAGCCACATGTTACCTTATGTTTCATTGTTGTTTTGTAAAATATTTGTTCTGGAAAACTAGACGACTTGGCGTTTTTTTATTTTTATTTTTAAATCATAATCATTAATTTCATATGGAGTTAATATTTCTATCAGTTCTACATATATTGTATCACAGGTGCTATTCGATCACACAAAGTATGACCTCAAAGCATCATACGAATTAATATTAATAAGTTATTAGTCAAAAACTAGCCAACTCATCGAGTTTTCAATTAAATCGGACGGATCATGGGACCTAGTTTAGTCCCTATGCACGCAGCAAATGCATTTAAAACACATTGTGATAGTTTTATTCGTATTTGGATTGACTTGTACGTCTTCCGGATTGCTCCAGTCGCTTTAATAAGTAAGCTTTTTGAGAAGCACCATTATTTCTTGATATATATTAATATCAATCAATAAAACCATTTATTCAGAATAGCATTTCAAAATGGCGGGTATTTATTCAACACGTATTGTACTACTTGGAAAATGCTCCAGTTGTTTAAAATAAGAATTGAGTCTTTCTATTATCTAAAAGAAATTTGCAAATTCGATACATATGTTATATTTAATTCTGATCAAGCCTACTGTCACCCCCACACACACGCGCACGCACGCACGCACGCATCCACACGTAAATAGCTTATATTTTCAGAATATGTTTTCCTACACATGTTGTTGTGATGCGTGTTTGGCTGGATGCGTTCTGTAATTACTTCCTGTTGCAATTTTTCCATGCCTTGATGGGGAATATTTATCCTTCATTTCATCTCGATCTGACTTTCTGTCATCATATAACCTAATATGATGTGCTAACGGAACTTAAAACCCCATTTCAGCAATATTTACCCCTTCGAAACAAGTTGTATTTAAGACGAATACAAGAGTTTTTCCCATTTTTAAAAGTTCATCCAAACATTACCTTATCGACATCTTCTCCGTTGTGCTTTAGTGACTTATTTTTGTTATTGACATTTTAGCAAATTTCCGGGTTTTAGAAAATGTTCGCATAGTCAGGTATTAAGTATAAAGACTTTCAGTTTATTTATTTGTTCTCCCTAGTAAATCAATACGTTTAAAAAACCTTTTATAATAACCTTCATGGGCCGTGAGAAGCTTTCACCAATATATATAATTGTTTATTACTACTGCACAGTAACGGACAAAGTCGTTTGCAAAAACTATCTACAATATTGCTTTTCACGAACAGATTCAATAAAACCGACGTTTATGAGATAAAACCGACGTTTATGCGATCACAACCAAAGATGATGATATGACGTGACATATATTCAATGAAAATGTCAGACAATGCTGTATTTCTACAAGAATGTCGATCACAATTCCTGTAAAACAGCTACTAAAATTGTAACCACAGTTCACTGTCCTTGATTAAATACATTCTTACTATTTGCAAATTAGGTGGATCTGACGTCCAAGATGGCCGCCGTTATTTAAAATTCAAACTTTAAAAATGTATTCTTTTAAATTTCATTGAACAGATTGTGGCAGTTGATTATATTCAAATGAATTTTCTCCGCTCCGGGGGTTACATATTTGTATATAGGGAAACCTTTAAACTGTCATCTTTTGCAGAATAATGGGATAGTTGTTATTTTTTTCAGAATCATATTCAATTTGATAGTTATGTTCATAGAGGTATAAAAAGAAATCTGCAAAAAAATAATATATATAGTTTGTTCTAATTATTACATGGGATCAAAATTGGCTTCGCCTCGGTCAGTATATAAAGATATATAAAAGTAGATATACACGTTAAACAGGAAATGTATCATTTAAGTACCACAGTCAACTAAAAACACGCAGGAAAACAAACAATCATTAAAAGATAAATAAAAGGCAGGATGTGCCGCCTTGGAACGGTCAATCGCAAAAAACAACGTTGTGGGGTTTAAACCAGGTTCTAGGGTGCACACCAAACCTCACTCTTGCCATAGTGTCATCCAAATAAAACGGGACAGTGTCAATAAAGATATCCCCGCCAGGTTATATTCTCTAACAAACAAGGCAGCATTAATAGGCAATATCAGTATACCACATACATGATCATGTACATATGAATATAAAACAAACACCTACAAAACCAAAAGGAAGTACTCGGTGACTTCGCAGGAGCCAAAGCAACATGATAACACGTTCAGGGTACGACAAGATAAGACAAAATCAAACGCTACCGCCTTATGAGGAATTTGATAGACGTCATCATAGGGTCCACAATCTGTCCGGTTATCGTACAGTTAAAAAGAAAAGCATAGTGGCACACTATAAATGGATTAACCAATAAACATGCAGTGCGTTGCAAAATAATAGTGTCATAACCGCTTTTGATAAACGTTTTAACACGTTTAATAAAGATTGCATGAACTCTAAAAATTCTTCACAAGAACCATTTAACATTTTTGCATTTTGACACGCAACTGAGCCGAACGCAAATGTGAGCTTTTATAATAAATTGTTTCCGTCGTCCGTTGTCTGTCCGTCCGGACATCCATCCTTCAACACTTACAGGTGCTTCTATATTTTTCTCAAACATTACTGAACGGATTTCAACCATATATCCTATTATGTGTATGTGTGTTTTGTCAACCATTGTACATTGAATGATTCCAACACTGATCAACATGTTTATATATCTGTTCAGCGAGTGTCATTCTCACAAATATAGGAAAACTGATTTTTTTGGAAACGTTTTCACTCTTTGTTCAGTAACATTTAACACTGTGCAAGCAAAAAGCAATGTGTGGTTCAACTTGTCTAAGAAAACTGTGTCAAAGAACTAATGTAAGGGCAGACGTTTATTAAGCAAATCCTTTTGTTATTGTTGGAAATATATTGCAATAGTTGAAGTCAATTTATAAATGTTTGAGACGCTGAAATAGTGATTAGTGTCTAATAATGTCTCGACTAAAACAGTTGACGGAGAGGAGTGTATACGAATTTTAATTTTCCTTCTTTTCGATTCCAAGTATATATACTTAATGGGAAAAAAGACGCGACACGGGAATTTCCGCTATATATTGTATATACTGCACACTTAATTCCATATATATTCCAAGGAAATCTCAAGACTGCAGTTAGCCCCGGTCAGTACAAAAAGATATATAAAAGTAGATATACACGTTGAACAGGAAATATATCATATAAGGCCCACAGTGAACCAGAAACACGCATAAAACAATCATTAAAAGATAAATAAAAGGCAAGATATGCCATCCTTGGAACGGTCAGTGGAAAAACAAAACGTTGTGGGGTTTAAACCAGGTTCTAGGGTGCACACCAAACCTTACTCTTACCATATTGTCATCCCAATAAAACGGGACAGTATCAATAAAGATATCCCCGCCAGGTTACATTCTCTAACAAATAATGCAGCATTAATAGGCAATATCAATATAACACATACATGATCATGTACATATGAATATAAAACAAACACCTATAAAACCAAAAGGAAGTACTCTGTGACTTGGCAGGAGCCAAAGCAACATGATAACGTTTATTAAGCAAATCCTTATTGGTGGAAATATATTGCAATAGTTGAAGTCAATTTATAAATGTTTGAGACGCTGAAATAGTGATTAGTGTCTAATAATAAAACAGTTGACGGAGAGGAGTGTATACGAATTTTACTTTTCCTTCCTTTCGATTCCAAGTTATGTATCATAATATATATACTAAATGGAAAAAAACACGCGACACGGGAATTTCCGCTATATATTGTATATACTGCACACTTAATTCCATATATATTCCAAGGCAATCTCAAGACTGCAGTTGGTTAGAGAAAGGACACAACTGTGATGTTGTATACGTTTTAATCACAGTACACGTTGTTACAAGAAATTCATTAACTTTGAAAAATTGAGCCAGTTCAGTACTGTATCTAATGTAAAGGAGTTTGCAAAAGTTGCATCCTAAGTTTGCGCCAAACGCGTAATCTGTCAATAATGAAACTTTGCAGGAATATTATTTCCTGTGTTACGTGTTGTTTTAGTTGTTTCAACCATGTACCATTCGATTAACAGCAGCATATTGTACATACAATCTATAGCGGAAATTCCCGTGTCGCGTTTCGTTTTCCTTTCAGTATATATTGTAAAGAATTAAAACGATCTTTTGAAGACAAACTCAGTCTAGCGTTCAAATTTAACTTGTTTTATTTCCATGAAGCGCTATTCTTAATATTTTAAATGATTGGGCCTATCGTATAACGGAAAACTGCAGTAATGTAACAAGATATATCTCAGTCGATTTTAAAGTGCTAAATTGCTCAAAACCAGTCATCGCGATTGTTATTAAATATGTTAAGGAAATACTTCTCTGACAGTGCTTATAAGATTTAGTGGCGCCAACAAATTGAAATATTCCATTAAAGGCAACTTTAGATATCCGGGCACATCCAGATAAACACGTGATAGAGCGGGTGAAAATCAATGTTCTAGACAACCAACATTTAATACAATATTTAATGCATTCACACTGGCAGGAACTAACGGTGAGTTATTACTCTGATTAAACACATTGTACTTCAAATCCCTGATAGAGCCTTGATTAAAACAAAAACATTTTATTTCCAAGATGTTTTTGCAAGAAGAGCAATAACAAGGTAATGCAGTTAACGGATTTGGGTATTTTCATCTTTTCATAACTCAATGTTTGTTTTGACATTTTGGCTATTGTCTTATATTATAGCATCTCAATTATTTTTCTAACTGTTAATGTTTTGTCATTTGTCTCGACTCTGTTCATTTCTATATTTTGAATCTTGTTGTGACCTGTGTCGTTTCCTGACTTTTATTTAGCTTGTTTCTGAAACGACAAAGACAAAGACGAGCGATCACTATAGCTCACTTTAATAAGATAAAAGGAAAGCAATGAGTGTAATAAAGTAATGCGTTGCTCTCTTCAAAAAGAAGTTCATTCCAAAGGGGCAAGGGAGTATTGAATGGATAGACACTCACAACCTCTTCATGTACTAGTGATAAATAAACTGGTTAAAAAATCAATTCTGAATAGTTCGTACTTTTTGCTTTTATATTATGAGTTGCAATTGATGTTTGACACCACAATACGAAGACATATTGTTTCGATTAGTCTGTTATTCTTGAAAACGCTTTAAAATGCCGAGTGTTGATATAGCTTGTGAGACGCGTAACGCAATATCGAGGAATAATTGTCTATTGTGTCGCAACGTCATGGACTATAATGTATCTTCTCTTGAGCATTTAAAATCTTAGTACGGTACTCATAGCACTTTACTTTCGCTATATTGCACTCAATATCGTTCTTTTATATTTGAAAACGCTATTGTTCGTGTCTAGTTTAGGGAATTTAAAGAATTTTAAGGGATTATTGGTAATCTCACGATCTGTATCACGCGTTTAATTGTTAACATTGATTCTTTTTGCAATTCTCAATCAATAGATATTAAATTTGTAACGGCTGAAAAATGCTTCATCTGTGGTGTCGGTGCATTGACGTTGGCAATATTTAACAAGTGTGCCAACACACCGATATTGATATTAGCACAGCCTCGTATTGGTGATATTGGCAAACTTGCTAAACTATAGTAAAATAGTAATTGTTTTCTGCAATGACAGCACTTTATGAAATAAACACTGAAAATGGGATCCCTAGTCTGTTCATGAGAGGTTCTAAGGTGTAACACCTAAACGTCCCTAGTACCGACTTAAGCGGTATTCTACTTTAAAGCTACAACAACTGGGCTTGATTATCCTAAAGGACCAGTAAGTAATAGAACTACAGATTTGTTGTCGGTGCGACTGCATACTGGAAAGGGGATCCATTGGAAGCAACAAACGCAAACAATAGGGAAAACACAAACTATGTTACATGACACCATATAAGAGGCAACAGTAACATCCATTGGACATTTCAGCACTTTTGTTAAACGCGATTTTAAAATAGCAAGAAATGGGTTTGTGAAAAAAGTAATGACGCAAACAAACATGTATTTATT
This sequence comes from Cyrtodaria siliqua, assembly GCA_037043455.1. Lineage (NCBI taxonomy): Eukaryota > Metazoa > Mollusca > Bivalvia > Adapedonta > Hiatellidae > Cyrtodaria > Cyrtodaria siliqua. The sequence goes on from JAWPHD010005090.1 coordinate 55,009, forward strand.
TCAACGCGCTCTATTTATAATCGCCTGAAACGGAAATCTGGAAACAAATATAAAATAAGTGAAGCAAACGATTACAAGCTTAAAGAGCAAAAAAAGCAACCTGGAACATTTTGGAAATCTTTAAAAAAAGAAATACGAAAACAAATCAGCAGACGCAAATTTTTTAAATATCACTGATCATTAAAAAAAAAAAGTACGGAAACGCAAACAAGTTAGAACAACAGCCTCCGAACCGAGAAGGTACATTCGATCAAGAAAAGAGACGCGTAGATAACTGAAAACAAACTACGAACCGCGATTTTCCACCAGAAAAATCATAAATCTTGTGGCTTGGATAATTTAAATAGCGAAATATTTCAATCATTTTATGATATAATCTCACTATTTCTATTAAAACTGTATAATCGTCTGTTAAATAACGGTGAACACCCAGTAACATGGGGTGAAGGAATTATCATTCCAGTCTTTACAAATGGAAATAATGATGATGCAAACAATTATAGGGGAATCACACTCAAATGGCGGAAAGTTGCCCACAATTTTTATGTTATTTAATTCCCATTGTCAAAACTAGCTGCATAGATGAAGATAGATAGAACAGAACTCAGTATAACTCAGGTTTAGGCAAGCACAAAAGATAATTATTGTAGATAATTGTGTTTATGTGGGTAAACAGCAATCCTTGTGGTTATTGGCTTATCCTTCGTGTTAACGAGATCACACTGGGCCAGACATCAGGTGGTCAGCGCTCTACACTTAGAGAGGATCCTTTGTTTACGCAACGCAACACCACTTGGTATGTTTGAATTTCTAGAGATGCTAAAGATGTTAAAGTTAAATGTGTTTTAACTAAAAGAAGTAGAGCAAATCCTATGAAACTGTGTATCGCCATATGCTAACCTTTGGGATAGAGAGACTTGTATATTAACATAAAATACAATCTTATTTTGAACAAAAAAAACAACGGATTAAAAATAATTGAAAATCAAAAAGTTGCGTTTCTTTTTTAAATGCACTGAGTATTCTATGTATTCATCTCCTAAACTCAACATATTTTCGTCCGTCAAATAAATTGATGAAAACCGAAGTGATGCGCTAGATAGTAACTCAATGATGTCTTCGAATCAATAAACATCTAGCGACATGACGGCGAGCAGTTTTGATTCTCCCTATTTATACGAATCAAAAAAGTGAAAATTGCATACCGGGAAATTGCCAATTGATGTTATTCAAAATCTTCAAACTTTTCTAATAGAACGTTCACTACAATCAATATGTGTATTGCAAACGTAGTAATAACAATCGGGAAATGTAGCATTCATAACTACATCAAGAAAAACCGCGCAGTCAAAAGAAACAACAATTACGTACAAGGAACAATAAAAGCGTCACCACAAACATAACAAGACCTCGGTTTAAGGGTGTCCTCGGTCTGAGGGTGTCCTCGCCCACCGCGGCAAACCGCACATGAAATATTTTATTAAATTTGTGCTTAAATGATGTCCACCAAAGACAACACTTCATATGACCAAGTATCAAACAAACAAGACCTCGGTCTAATGGTGTCCTCGCCCACCGTGGCAAACCGCATATGAAATATTTTATTAAATTTGTGCTTAAATGATGTCCACCAAAGACAACTCTTCATATGTCCAAGTATCAAACAAATAAAAGCGAGGTAATCATAAGAAGCTGTGATGTCCACCAATGCCAACAATACTTATGACCAAGTATCAAAGACATCAAGAGAGGCAATCACATAAAGTTAACTGAAGTTAAGCTATCTAACCACGGTTAAGTTAGCTAACTAACGTTAAGTTTGGGAAAAATAACGCAAAATATGACCTTGACCTTGGTATTTTTGTCGTCCAACGATATCCACCAATGCCAACAATATATATGACCCAGTATCAAAGACATAAAGTGAGACAATCACATAAGTTAACTGAGGTTAAGTTACCTAACCAAGGTTAGGGGAAAATAATGCAAACTATAACCTTGACCTTGGTAATTTTTGTCGTTCAGTGATGTCCACCAATGCCAACAATACATATGACCAATTATCAAACAAAGAAATTAAAGTTTTCAGAAAAAGTTAACTGAAGTAACTTACCTAACCAAACTAATGTTTAGGGTAAATAACGAAAAACTTGACCTTGACCTTGGTATGTTTTGTCGTTCAGCGATGTCCACCAATGCCAACAATGCATATGACCAAGTATCAAAGACATAAAGTGAGACGACAATCAAATAAAGTTAACTGAGGTTAAGTTACCTAACCAAGGTTAAGTTACCTACACAAGGTTAAGTTTGGGGAAAATAAGCAAAATATGACCTTGACCTTGGTAATTTTAGTCGTTCAGTGATGTCAACTAATGTCAACAATACATATGACCAAGTATCAAACAAACGAAATGAGGCAATCACATACAATTAACTGAGATTTGGTTTTGGAAAAATAACGCAAACTATGACCTTGACCTTGGTAATTTTGGCATTACGTGATGTCCCTTAACCCAACAAAGCATCTGACGATGTTTCAGAAAAATTCGAGCAGCGGTTGTTGGGATATGGTTGATTTAAATTGTTTACGCAGCCGACGCGGCCGCCGCCGCCGGAAAAGTGACTGCCATGTCTCGCTATCCATTTACGTGAGCGAGACAAAAATATGGACAATAGGGCGTACTTGTGAACGGTCAGTGGCAACTAAGGTCGCTGGGTGTTTAACCAGGTTTTTAGGTGCATCAAACCTAACTTGTAACTCTTACCCTATCGCCATCCCAGTTCAGCTGGATAGATTAACAGACAATATAAGTATAACACAAAGATGATCATGAATATATGAATAAAAATGTCACAAAGCAACTACACAACAGCAAGAAAATAAACCATGAAGAGCGCGACAAGACAAGATTGATTAAACATTAACATCCCTTCCAGGAGTTAGGTAGACGTCAGCATATTGTCCACAATCAGGGTCAACGCATAATCAAAGATGGAAACATAGTGGCGAACTGTAAATGGGTCAACCACTAAAATGCATTGGGTTGCAAAATGATAGGGTCATAACCTCTTTTCTTTCTAACATGTTTAATAAAGATGTATGAAAGTGATTATGACATGACGAAAGATTGACGACGTTTGTAGATCACGTCACGATAGAAATCATGTTGTAAATCCTCACTTCGACTACAATCTCTAGAAATCGAATAAGTTAAGAAACATATTCCCAAAAATAAGTTGCTCGGGGAAAATCCCCTTCTAAGCGGAGATACAATGCCCACAGGACTTTTTAAATCATAATCATTAATTTCATATGGAGTTCAAATTTCTATCAGTTCTACATATAATGTATCACAGGTACTATTCGATCACACAAAGTATGGCCTCAAAGCATCATACGAATTAATATTAATAAATTATTAGTCAAAAACTAGCCGACTCATCGAGTTTTCAATTAAATCGGACGGATCATGGGTCCTAGTTTAGTCCCTATGCACATAGAAAATGCAATTAAAACACATTGTGTAGTTTTATTCGTATTTGGATTGACTCGTAGGTGTTCCAGATCGCTCCAGTCGCTTTAATAAGTAAGCTTTTTGAGTAGCACCATTATTGATTAATATATATTATTATCAATCAATAAAACCATTTATTCAGAATTTCAAAATGGCGGATATTTATTAAAGACGTATTGTACTACTTGGAAAATGCTCCAGTTGTTTAAAATAAGAATTGAGTCGTTTTATTATCTAAAATAAATTTGAAAATTCGATGCATATGTTAAATTTAGTTCTGATAAAGCCTATTGTCACCAACACACACACACGCACGCACGCACACACACACGCACGCACGTACGCACGTACGCACACGTAAATAGCTTATATTTTCAGAATATGTTTTCCAACACAGGTTGTTGTGATGCGTGTTTGGCTGGATGCGTTCTGTAATTACTTCCTGTTGCAATTTTTCCATGCCTGATGGGTAATATTTATCCTTCATTTCATCTCGATCTGACTTTGCTGTCATCATATAACCTAATATGATGTGCTAACGGAACTTAAAACCCCATTTCAGCAATATTTACCACTTCGAAACAAGTTGTATTTAAGACGAATACAAGAGTTTTTCCCATTTTTAAAAGTTTTTTATTGACATTTTAGCAAATTTCCGGGTTTTAGAAAATGTTCACATAGTCAGGTATTAAGCATAAAGACTTTCCGTTTATTTATTTGTTCTCCCTAGTAAATCAATACATTTAAAAATCCTTTTATAATAACCTTCAGGGGCCGTGAGAATATTTCACCAATATATATAATTATTTATTACTACTGCACAGTAACGGATGAAGTCTACAATATTGCTTTTCACGAACAGATTCAATAACACCGACGTTTATAAGATAAAATCGACGTTTATATGCGATCACAACCAAAGATGATGATATGACGTGACATATATTCAATGAAAATGTCAGACAATGCTGTATACCTACAAGAATATTGATCACAATTCCTATAAAACAACTACTAAACCGAGTTTAACCACAGTTCAATGTCCTAGATTAAATACATTCTTACTATTCACAAATTAGGTCGATCTGACGTCCATTTAAAATTGAAACATTAGAAATGCATTCTTTTAAATTTCATTGAATAGATTGTGGCAGTTGTTTCTTTCCGAAAACTCTAGGTTAATCATGTATATTCAAATAAATTTTCTCCGCTCCGGGGGTTACATAATTGTATATAGGGAACCTTTAAACGAAGTCATATTCTGCAGAATAATTGGATATGTTGTTCTTTTTTCAGAATCATATTGATAGATATGTTTATAGAGGTATATAAAGAAATCTGAACAAAAATAATAGATATAGTTTGTTCAAATTATTACATGGGATCAAAATAGGCTTCGCCCCGGTCAGTACAAAAAGATATATAAAAGTAGATATACACGTTGAACAGGAAATATATCATATAAGGCCCACAGTGAACCAGAAACACGCATAAAACAATCATTAAAAGATAAATAAAAGGCAAGATATGCCATCCTTGGAACGGTCAGTGGAAAAACAAAACGTTGTGGGGTTTAAACCAGGTTCTAGGGTGCACACCAAACCTTACTCTTACCATATTGTCATCCCAATAAAACGGGACAGTATCAATAAAGATATCCCCGCCAGGTTACATTCTCTAACAAATAATGCAGCATTAATAGGCAATATCAGTATACCACATACATGATCATGTACATATGAATATAAAACAAACACCTATAAAACCAAAAGGAAGTACTCTGTGACTTGGCAGGAGCCAAAGCAACATGATAACAAACCGTTTATGGTACGACAAACTAAGACAAAAGCAAACGCTACCGTCTTATAAGGAATTTGGTAGACGACATCATAGGGTCCACAATCTGTCCGGTTATCGTACAATTAAAAAGAAAAACATAGTGGCACACTATAAATGGATTAACCGATAAACATGCAGTGCGTTGCAAAATGATAGTGTCATAACCGCTTTTGATAAACGTTTGAACACGTTTAATAAAGATTGTATGAACTATAAAATATCTTCCCAAGAACCATGTAACAGTTTTGTATTTTGACAAGCAACTGAGCCGAACGCTATGTGAGCTCATATAATAAATTGTTTTCGTCGTCCGTTGTCTGTCCGTCCGGACAACTTACAGGTGCTTCAATATTTTTCTCAAACATTTCAACCATATATCATATTATGTGTATGTGTGTTTTGTCAACCATTGTACATTGAATGATTCCAACACTGATCAACATGTGTATATATGTGTTCAGCGATTGTCATTCTCAGAAATATAGGAAAACTGATTTTTTTGGAAACGTTATCACTCTTTGTTCAGTAACATTTAACAAGGCAATGTGTGGATCAACTTGTCTAAGAAAACTGTGTCAAAGAACTAATGTAAGGGAATACGTTTATTAAGCAAATCCTTATTGGTGGAAATATATTGCAATAGTTGAAGTCAATTTATAAATGTTTGAGACGCTGAAATAGTGATTAGTGTCTAATAATAAAACAGTAATAATAAAACAGTTGACGGAGAGGAGTGTATACGAATTTTACTTTTCCTTCCTTTCGATTCCAAGTTATGTATCATAATATATATACTAAATGGAAAAAAACACGCGACACGGGAATTTCCGCTATATATTGTATATACTGCACACTTAATTCCATATATATTCCAAGGAAATCTCAAGACTGCAGTTAGAGAAAGGACACAACTGTGATGTTGTATACGTTTTAATCACAGTACACGTTGTTACAAGAAATTCATTAACTTTGAAAAATTGAGCCAGTTCAGTACTGTATCTAATGTAAAGAGTTTGCAAAAGTTGCATCCTAAGTTTGCGCCAAACGCGTAATCTGTCAATAATGAAACTTTGCAGGAATATTATTTCCTGTGTTACGTGTTGTTTTAGTTGTTTCAACCATGTACCATTCGATTAACAGCAGCATATTGTACATACAATCTATAGCGGAAATTCCCGTGTCGCGTTTCGTTTTCCTTTCAGTCTATATTGTAAAGAATTAAAACGATCTTTTGAATACAAACTCAGTCTAGCGTTCAAATGTAACTTGTTTTATTTCCATGAAGCGCTATTCTTAATATTTTAAATGATTGGGCCTATCGTATAACGGAAAACTGCAGTAATGTAACAAGATATATCTCAGTCGATTTTAAAGTGCTAAATTGCTCAAAACCAGTCATCGTGATTGTTATTAAATATGTTAAGGAAATACTTCTCTGACAGTGCTTATAAGATTTAGTGGCGCCAACAAATTGAAATATTCCATTAAAGGCAACTTTAGATATCCGGGCACATCCAGATAAACACGTGATAGAGCGGGTGAAAATCAATGTTATAGACAACCAACATTTAATACAATATTTAATGCATTCACACTGGCAGGAACTAACGGTGAGTTATTACTCTGATTAAACACATTGTACTTCAAATCCCTGATAGAGCCTTGTTTAAAACAAAAACATTTTATTTTTAAGATGTTTTTGCCAATAGAGCAATAATAAGGTAATGCAGTTAGCGGATTTGGGTATTTTCATCTCTTCATAACTCAATGTTTGTTTTGACATTTTGGCTATTGTCTTATATTATAGCATATCAATTATTTTTCTAACTGTTAATGTTTTGTCATTTGTCTTGACTCTGTTCATGTGTTTTATTTTGAATCGTGTTGTGACGGGAGTCGAATTCCTAAGACTCGTTTCCTGACTTTTATTTAGATTGTTTCTGAAACGACAAAGTAAAAGAGAAGCGATCACTATAGCTCACTTTAATGAGATAAAAGGAAAGCAATGAGTGTAATAAAGTAATGCGTTGCTCGCTTCAAAAAGAAGTTCATTCCAAAGCGGCAAGGGAGTATTGAATGGATAGACACTCACAACCCCTTCATGTACTAGTGATAAATAAACTGGTTAAAAAATCAATTCGGAATAGTCCGTACGTTTTGCTTTTATATTATGTGTTGCAATTGATGTTTGACACCACAATACGAAGACATATTGTTTCGATTAGTCTGTCATTTTTGAAAACTCTTTAAAATGCTGAGTGTTGATATAGCTTGCGAGACGCATATCGAAATATCGAGCAATAATTGTCTATTGTGTCGCAACGTCATGAACTATAATGTATCTTCTCTTGAGCATTTAAAATCTTAGTACGGTACTCATATCACTTTACTTTCTCTATATTTGCACTCAATATCGTTCTTTTATATTTGAAACAGCTATTGTTCGTGTCAAGTTTAGGGAATTTAAAGAAGTTTAAGGGATTAATGGTAATCTTATGATCTGTATCACGCGTTTAATTGTAAACATTGATTCTTTTTGCAATTCTCAATCAATAGATATTAATTTTGTTACGGCTGAAAAATGCTTCATCTGTGGTGTCGGTGCATTGACGTTGGCAATATTTAACAAGTGTGCCAACACACCGATATTGATATTAGCACAGCCTCGTAATGGTGTGTTTGGTGATATTGGCAAACTTGCTAAACTATAGTAAAATAGTAATTATTTTCTGCAATGACAGCACTTCATGAAATAAACACTGCAAATGGGATCCCTAGTCTGTTCATGAGAGGTGCTAAAGGTGTAACACCTCTCACGTCCCTAGTACCGACTTAAGCGGTATTCTAATTTAAAGTCACAACAACTGGGCTTGATTATCCTAAAGGACCAGTAAGTAATAGAACTACCGATTTGTTGTCGGTGCGACCTTTTCAGCCGCCACACAGCACTAAACAAACGCTAGTGTGAATGGCAATGCATACTGGAAAGGGCATCCGTTGGAAGCAACAAACGCAAACAATAGGTAAAACACAAAATATGTTACATGACACCATATAAGAGGCAACAGTAACAGCCATTGCACATTTCGGCACTCTTGTTTTGATGTATCATCAGTTGAAATCATGACATCATGCCCATGGTATCACTATGTCGTGTCTCAAAACGACGTCATTGCAGGCGCTAGTTTGTTGGGTTTGCTGGTGCTTTGAAGATTGATTTAGAGTACAGGAAATCACACTCAGTCTATGTTTAATGGATTATCACGTTGTATGGTTGTTTCTGGTTACCGCTTTCCTGTTTCGAAAATACTTTATGTTTGAACGTAATTAAGTATGGTGTAAAAAGTCATTAACCATATTTTAACGTATTTATATTATCAGGATTTTTTTCAGGTTATTTCTCCCTGTGTATGCAATAAAATTGTTACTGAAATGGCATTTAATTGTGCTTATAGGTTATATAGGCACACTCGCCTGTGCCGTTCAACAATCTAAAAAGCATATGTATGCCCCCGAAGGGCGGCATATAGTAGTCGCACTGTCCGTCCGTCAGTCCATCAGTCCGTCCACCAGTCAGTCAGTCCGTCCGTCCGTCCGTCCGTCCGTACAATTGTGTCCGGTCAATAACTCTGGCATTCCTCGACGGATTTTCAAATAGCTTTGCACAAGTGCTGAGCACAACAAGACGACGTGTCGCTCACAAAATCCAGGTCCGTTGCTCCAAGGTCAAGGTCACACTTAGAGGTCAAAGGTCAAAAACACTTCGGGGGCAATTGTCACTCACTTACAGTGACATTTCTTGTTTTACCTATAAAGCTGCGGGTACATGTTTAAATATAGGGTAATTAAATGCTGAAATTAATGTTTTTTCTTCACTATTTATTCACTATTTTACCATAGGTTTTAATATTATTATTAATATAGTGTGCCTAGACAACTAAATTTTAACCGGAATGACTATGTTAAAACAATAACGAATTAAGATTGCCTTGGGTTCCTTTAAGGTTGTTTATATATTGCATATTCTGATTTTAAAAAATCTTTAGAACCACCGTAAATGCAAGTTTGTCCTCATAGATATACAACGATTGTCAGTGCCACAGGGTCTACAATTAATCATTGGCAAAAAGGTGATTACAGCCATGTGTTATAGCTTGTTCCACTGATTCTTATATGGTTAATGTATTGTCAGTGGTACACTGTGACCCTGTTCTAACAATATCTGTAAACAATAATAAAAACGACGACATAGTCAATTCGTTCACAACGTGCATGTATGATAGCACATTCAGCCTATTTGGTAAAACTTATAATAAACAAAATTAAATCGGATGAATCTGACTTTAATAATAAAGACTGGTTTAACGGAGAATGTTATCTAGCAAAACGCGATTTTAAAACAGCAAGAAATGCATTTGTAAAAAAAGGAATGACGCAAACAAACATGTATTTATTTCAACGCGCTCTATTTATAAGCGTGAAACGGAAATCTAGAAAAAATAATAACATAAATGAAGGCAAATGATTACAAGCTTTAGCAAAAAAACAACCTCGAATATTTTGGAAATCTTTAAAAAAGAAATACAAAAACAAATCAGCAGACGCAAGATAATTAATCCACATTGCTTAGTACTGGTTCTGCCCAGGAAGCCATCGAGAGTGATTAATCTAAGTTGCAATAACTTGTTTCGCAATCGATGTAAAATAAATATGTTTAAACTAAATCAGCAGACGCAAAGAATTTAAATATCACTGATATATTCGATCATTTCAAAAAAAATGTATGGAAACGCAAACGAGTCAGAACAACAGCCTCCGGACATAGAAGGTACATTCGATCAAGAATTAGACGCGGAGATAACTGAAAACGAACTACGAGCCGCGATTTTCCACCAGAAGAATCATAAATCTTGTGGCTTGGATAATTTAAATAGCGAAATATTTTAATCATTTTGTGATATAATCTCACCATTTTCTATTAAAAATAGGAATCACACTCAAACGGCGGAAAGTTGCCCACCTTTTTTATATTGTTTAATTCCCATCACCAAAACAAGCTGCATAGATGAAGCTGGATAGGGCTCATTATAACTCAGGTTTAGACAAGCACGAAAGATAATTATTTTAGATAATTGTGTTTGTGTGGGTAAACAGCAATCCTTGTGGTTATTGGCTTATCCTTTGTGTTAACGTGATCACACTGGCCAAACATCACGAGGTCAGCGCTGGATCCTTTGTTTACACACACACCGAAATTACGCTCTGTCATTTTCATCAGATTTGTTTCCCACCGCCTCCTCTTTCTATCACACAGATGTTTAGTTGTGTAAACAGTGGGTCCGATTGCTTATTAAAATCTGATGTATGTAGGAATGTTCACATTATATGTATACCATGAGCTTGTTGTTTTTTCTGCTTTAATTTGTTTCAAGGTTTTTGATAATATGTACTGTTGTTTCTGCTTTGTTACAAGATTGCTGATAATATGTTTTGTTGCATGTGGGCGGCGGAAAGTTGTCCACCTTTTTTATATGGGAATGTTTTCAATGTATTTTGCAAAAGCTATTTTGTGAAATGTTCAATCTAGTCATTATAATAATTATAAGGTTAATCATATTATGTTATTATGACACTTCACAAAACATATAACATTATAATCTAGTCAGTAATGTATTATAATGTTAAGTCATTTTATAAATAAAATGACATATTCACTTATCATGGGGAAAAAGAAGCTATCCAGCTGGCTGACGGAACGTCGGTGGTTCTACTCAGGTGCCCGCCCGTGCACGAAAATTGCCCGAAGGGGCACCTGGGGTCTTCCTCCACCAATGGAAGCTGGAAAGTCGCCATATGACCTTAGCTGTTGGTGCGACTATAAAATCCAATTCAATTCACTTATCATGGAATTGTGTGTTATTTAATTCCCATCGTCAAAACAAGCTGCATAGATGAAACTGGATAGTGCTCAGTATAACTCAGGTTTAGGCAAGCACAAAATATATTCTCAAATACGATAAGATATCGCAAACCCAGTTTGGATTTCAAAAGGGTAAATTACTGTAGATTGTATATTTGTATTTTATTCTATTATTGCAAGGTGTTAAGCGTAGGCAAAAAACTGTATTGTGCTTTCATAGACTATGAAAAATAATTCGATAGAATAGTCCGCTCACTTTTATGGCATAAGCTTTTAGCCCAAAATGTAAGTCTTAAACTTGTTATTGTCATTGAATATATGTACACTGTGGTAAAGTCATGTATACGCTATAAGTCTGCTTTATCAGACTTTGCAGAATCACATATCGGAGTGAAACAAGGAGATAAGGAGATCCGAGCTCTCCTCTGATGTTTATGATGTTTATCAACTCTGATTTAGAAGACATTTTTACGATAGATGATCTTAAAATATGTATGCTTCTTTACGCGGACGATACAGTAGTCTTTGCTTTATCTCCCGATACGTTACAGTCTATGTTGAACGATATATAATCATATTGTCGCTCATGAGGTCTGAAAATAAATACAGCAAAAACAAAAATAATGGTCTTTGAAAAAGGTCGTCACACTACATATGAGTTCATACTAAATATTATAACATTAGAAGTAGTTAATTCCTTTAAATATCTTGGGATTCACTTTTTTAAAAACGGTAATTGGTTTAGAACGCAAACAAGATTGGCTCAACATGCATCGTTTGCATTCCATAATATTTTCTCTGTTTTTAATCGAATATAATTACCATTTCTGAGAAATGCAAGCCTTAGTTTGAGAGCACAGAATATAAATATCAATATCTAAATAATAAAGTTAAAATCGTGCTTAAAACGACAGTAACCAAATAGTTGTCATACCTAACGTCTCTAATATTGATTTTATATCGAACACTATTGTTTGGTTCGCTTGTTTCGGCCAAAGGTTTTTCTGCAGTAGCTTGAGCAATTTAAATAGTACGTACATCAATTATATATAATTAGAACTGCTATTTATAGTGGTAAATAAAAATACCGTTGTTTTGAAAATCGGTGGAAAAATACATATTTTACAGCCCAAATCATTTTTTGATGGGACTTTTCCCATGCAGATTCTTTGGTGGGACATCAGAAAATTTCAAATAACTTCAGTTAGCCTTCATATTTTGCTGTAAAACTTTCACGGTCTCTTAATTTACGAATATCCAACACTTTAAAACCATTTTGAATAGTGTTAATTCTTACTCGTATTTCAGGATCATTGGTACCAATCGTTTTGAAAAGAAAATGAATACCACTAAACAACACCAGTACTAGGGAGCATGAAAGATGTTGCGAATTGTATTACCTCTCATGAACAGACTCAGTGAAACCGAGTCTGCTACTTGTCTCTCTTGTTAAAAACATTGGGGTCGTTGCTTTCAAGGGAGCTCTTTCCAGTACTTATTCATAATGCATAAACGATTGATTTGTATATCCCTTATCTAGAGTATAATAAAATAACCAGTAAAGCGAAAACAAACAATACAAGTCCATATTAGTATTCCTCTAAGTTTGACTGAACATTTGGATAAATATAGTAAGGTTCTTATTTCAGCGCTCAGAACCATGTTTATCTCAAGATTACTATTTTAAAAAACACCGGGATTATAGCGTGTTTATAGTTACAGGAGGACTTAAGCATAATAGAAAATATAGGATGAATACTTTATCTTAAAATTACATGCTATAGTTGTTATGCTGAGTAGGGCAAATGTGATTTAAGACTTATTAAAGAAACCTACACGCCAAATAACTACAAAATTACACTACAAAGCCGTTTATCAAAACTCTATTCAGATGTTCAGGTCAAATAATGATGTATATGTGCCGATTTAAAGTATAGGATTTTTTACAGGTTCTTAAAATACCCATGACTGAATATGTTTAAAATGAATTATGAATTGGCAACTCTTAATTCAACACTCCAGATCTGGGGTTGGGTTTGGTTAAAGCCGTTTATATTGTGCCTATAGAGTTTGTATTCTCAGTAGGTTTAGAAACGGTATACATACGTCGTAAAATGTTCCTTATGTTGACGGGATAGCTGCTGTAACACTCCGTATTCATGGTTTGTATGTTATATGTTATATTCCGTTTAAATAGTTTGCAAGAAGCAATATAAACGGCATGCGTGATACCTGTGCGCTTTTATATTCAAATACGCGGTGCTTTTGCGGTTGTTTTTGTTGTGTATTTTTTGCACATTACCGCTTGCGATCCTCCTTTAAGTTTAAATGAAAGGCATGATGCAGATTAAATAGTAGGCATGTGGCCCAGCTTCCTAGGAAATCGTTAACGATTTTCTGTTTTAATGTAGTAAATATTACCTGCAATCATTCTCCTTTAAATTGTCTTTACGAGAATAGTGAACCGCAGACCAGTTCATTATACGTATAACAGCCAGTATATATTGACGTATTGTTCTATTTAAACAGATCAGAGAACGATAAAGAACAGGCGGCAATAGGCGCCGGGGAGAGATGAGCATACACACTATAGAGGCAGTGCTCATGTTCACTTTCGGATTTTAAGGGAAATTATAAGAATTAAACTATGGATACAAATGCGAAGAAAGTAAAACAATCGCTCAAGAGAGTTAGAAAGGTAAGAAATATGTCTTAGTGTTTAGTAAACTTATATGAATAGTTATTAACATTAGACAAACATGACGACATCGTTATTATTTCCAGTATATTTAGGTTTTACATGAGAACGCTATAATATTCGTTTATAACTGCAATATATTTCACAGTCGCTTTACACAATGGTATTGTTATTACATCAATCTTGTAAGTTGAATTTTTACATACCAGGGGAAATTTAGTCAATACAAGCAATCACATGAACACTAACGTTCTTGACATTTCTTTTTTTTTTACAATATAAGATGGTAGACAAACGAGATTTGTATCCGTATGTTTATTATAAAGGATGATTCATTCGGCCAAATACCATTTATATTGCGCTATGAAATGAATAAGTTTATTCCCAGATCTGATATTTGAAAAATGAAGTGTGTTTCTTGACTCATAACCATTTAGTGTAAATATATAGTTGATCCTAGCAAAAATTCATGTTGATGTGAAATCCAAGGTGGCCGCCAAATATAAAAATAGATTTTTAAAAAACAAGTTTGTAGCGACTACTTCTTGAAAACTCTAAGTGATATTAATATTGGACTTTTTCTAAAATGATCAGCATGACATGATGTTGGTCCTTGTCGAAAATTGTTTTGATTCGACGTTAAACATGGCTGCCAGCGGCCGTCTTTGTTTACATAGAGTTATATAATGAAAACTTGTAGCGACTACTCCTCTGAAACTACTTGATGGATTTTCAGGAACTTCACAGGAATGTTGCTCTTGATGTCTAATTGATCCTAGCAAAATGTCAGGTCGGCCGGAAATTCAAGATGGCCGCCACGGCTAAAAATATTTTTTCAAAAAACAAGTTTGTAGCGACTACTTTTTGAAAACTATAAGTGTATTGATATGCGTCTTTTCCTAAAATGATCAGTATGACATGATGTTGACCCTTGTCGAAAATTATTTTGATTCGACGTTAAACATGGCTGCCAGCGGCCATCTTTGTTTACATAGAATTATATAATGAAAACTTGTAGCGAATACACCTCTGAAACTACTTGACAGATTTTCATAAAACTTAACACGAATGTTGTTCTTGGTGTCTAATTGATCCTAGCAAACTTCAGGTCGGCCGGAAATTCAAGATGGCCGCCACGGCTAAAAATAGATTTTCAAAAAACAAGTTTTTAACGAGTACTTCTTGAAAACTATAAGTGATATTGATATGGGACTTTTTCTAAAATGATCAGTATGGAATGATGTTGATCCTTGTCGAAAATTATTTTGATGCGACATTAAACATGGCCGCCAGCGGCCATCTTTATTTAAATAGAGTTATATAATGAAAACTTGTAGCGACTACTCCTCTGAAACTACTTGACGGATTTTCATGAAACTTCACAGGAATGCTATCTAGCTATCAAAAACCTATCAGTAGAGCTTCAAAGACATTGACCTCTTGTTTAAATTAACTGACCTTGTTTTGCTTTAATGGACGATATATAAAATATATTTTTCAAAAACAGAATCGGCAGAAATTGTTGTTTCATTTTTAAGCTGTGTAATTCAAAATCTGTTAAACGGATGCAATTTGTAAAAAATAAAAAAAAGATATTTCTCCTTTAAATTGATAGCGAATTTGTTTATATGATAATATTCATATGCAACGTTCGATGTATTATTCGGTTTTATGTTTACAGAGTTTACTTCTTATAAATTTTTTTGACATGATTTCCCGCATTCAATTCCATTGAAAGCGTATTGCCAGCACTATTACTGATTTCTAGTAATACCAGAATTATGAATCTTGATTGACTGACAAATGTCATATTGTGTATTGTGTTTTGCATCTTCATTTTGTATTTGATGTTTACCAAACCTAGCCAGATTGTTGATATTAATGAAAGCTAAACAAAATCGGTAAAATGTCTGGATCAGAATCATCAATCTTATGTCCCTTGATTTATTGAAAACATTCTATATTGTGCTTCTAGCCCCTTTATTTGTCTTCCAGTCTTGACTATCTTTAGCAGGATGTGAGTATATTATTAAAAGTTCGGGCGAGATCGAAAACTACACATATCGGACTTGAACAGTCCCAGTAACGGCCCTTGAATTATTTTAAACATACTATATGTGGCTTCGTTAGTGCTCTGGCATCTTCTGTCGGATCCTTACTAAACTTGACCAGGTTGTTGATATTAATAACGATTTTGAGTACTTAGAAAACCAGTTAGATTTGATTAGCAAACTTGAGTTATGACAGATCGTTCTTGCTTCTTTCTTTAACTCTAGCTGCTTCATTGTTCATCTGGTCTTTACCAAAAAGAGCATGAAAGGAGAAATTTGGAAATCGCCAGCACTATAAATACAAACGATATACAAGCCAAGGCGGCGTGTTTATATCAATAAAAGCTTGAACAAGTTCAATAACCAGCCAAAAATAAGCAGAAATAGCAGAGTTGTGGACACCTCCTCACCTCTTCGTATGGAAATAAACGTGCAAGCAATAACTTCAAAACATAACACCCACCCTCGTGAAATCTGATAGGTACATTGCCTTTGGTGAGAGGAGAACCCCTATTGTTTTTGGGGCAGCAGTTTAAATGTCAAGGTCTCTATGACTTTATGTGTATCAGTTGGGAGATTCAGGGTCACTTCTTATTTAAGGATAGGAATGGTTACCGGTATCGTATTTAAAACATGCAGGGATACATGTATAGTCATGGTTTAAAATATATATAACAACTCAACTGTCAACAGGCAGTGTTAACAAGACTCCCGACATATTTTCCATGTTTTTAAACAGGGGTATGCTTCAAATGAAATATGTTGGATATGTGATATATTATATTTTTGATATATGCTTTGCCTCTTCTATAGTATCGCCCACCAAAACTGTAGAAATCAAACCATACACAAAAATGTGTTTAACCAAATAATAAACAAATAATTAACCAAATAGTATGTATTTGTTTGTTTCATACCAGATTCATTCATATATAAACCTAGTGTAATACTGCTCTACAAAAGTAATGTCATTATGGTAAAGGAGAGATCGTTTGTTCAGCAATATCTAAAAGTGGCATTAAACATTATTACTATTACACAATAGTTAACCTTAAATTCAAACCAAAGTGAATGAGTTAAGAGTCTGTGCAGTTAAAAGAAAATATCTGCTATAAAGTAATGTTCAATTACACTTTTAGATATTGCCGACCAAACAATTTCTTCTTCATAAAACATTTTATGGTGTAATAGGATTTTCATACAACGTTAAATGTTCAGAATTTCTTCATTCATATCATCTGTTTAAATAGTTTTGCGTTAAATGATTAAATATCTATTCGCAGAGGGATAACAAAATTTACAATTCTGAAACTGATTTATTGTGGGAGTGAATTGAGAAGGCACTATTAAATTTAAACGAGAAAAAGTCATTTTTTAAGGCAGAATGAATGACTTTGAAAATTGTGGAATCTAATAATACACGTAAAGTTACCGAACCTGTTTCAGTTAGCTTCAAATATAGAGATTAGGACAGAACGTGATACACGTTGGTGACGGCGTTTTTTCTCTGAGTCTCTTTTTGTTCGCTATTTGTTTGTTAAATTGGCGATTTTTGTATGCACGGCGCCTTTTCTCTGCAAAAAGTGACGCATTTTGTCCGTGCGTTCGACATGGTTATATCAAATTGAATAGTGTTTAACGACTCATTAACACTTTATACCTTATTTGTGTTTGTTTGTTTGTTTGTTTGTACATGGTGTTTTATGTCATTTTCAACACATGTAAGGTTATATATGACGGTCGATCTTTTTTGTGGTGGAGGCAGACCATCCACTTTTCCTGGGTAAAACCAGTATTGTACATATTCCGCCATTCGTAAGAATCGACACTTCCTCACTTACAAGTCGAGCTCCCAGTGGGATATACGTTAAATAGAGACGTCCCAAAGACTGGATAATGATACATGGAAACCAGAAACGTGTCCTACTCTTACAAACGGATACGTGCCTATGCTTGTTTAACGTTCTCAGAGTATGATCTCTAATACACTGGACCGCCAGAGTATGATCTCTAATACACTGGACCGCCAGAGTATGAACTCTAATACACTGGACCGCCAGAGTATGAACTCTAATACACTGGACCTCCAGAGTATGAACTCTAATACACTGGACCGCCAGAGTATGAACTCTAATACACTGGACCTCAAGAGTATGAACTCAAATACACTGGACCGCCAGAGTATGAACTCTAATACACTAGACCGCCAGAGTATGAACTCTAATACACTGGACCGCCAGAGTATGATCTCTAATACACTGGACCGCCAGAGTATGACCTCTAAAACACTGGACCGCCCGGTTTACATCCCCATCCGACGGACAAAGCTAAGGGAAAGTGTCTTGGCCAAGAACACACCACACAGTGGCGTCGGTGATACTTGAATGGTGAGGCCACGCCAGTCCCTGATAATATCGAAATATGTTCTCGGTGCATGTTTGATGGAGTTATGTCTCCTGTTGGATCTTATACAAATCGACCCAAATTTCTTGTGTACATAACTACCTCCTCGTTTCCTGAAAGGTATATCAAACCTTATCTGCTGTCCCGTGAAAATGACCGTATAGAAAACAAACTTGAAACATTTTTGTTATGGTTATTTCCCCTTTTTACATTCTCGACCAATTTTGAATTGCTCTGTCATGAAGTGAACATTTCTTGACCAATTACCATTCAAAATAGTACCATTTGTGTTTGTGAAGTGAGTATGATAATGTTGAAATAATTCTTTGAACATTTTTTTTCAAGAACTCTTGACTTATTTCCGCACAACGTTAAGGCCATTAAGAAAGGCCAACACGGGGCATTCATCAGACTCTGGTGTGTCTTATTATATTAAGAAAGAAACGGAACTTTTCAATCAATATTAGCTATTCCAATACAAGGACGCCGTCTGTCTCTATCAATCACGAAGTGGATAATTACATGAATCATATACCAGACAAAGTCCCAAAAATGCGTTTATAGCTCTGACTATAATGGCTATAATGCCGATTTTTTCTTAAAATTATGAACGGTGCTTAAGTGTGAATGGCCTAGCAAGAAGATATGAGCCAATAAAACGTTATTAGGCTCGGCAAATAAATCTTTTCCATCTCTTGGGTAAATAAGTGTTCAAAATTCGTCTAATAAATATTTGCGAGATGTGAATTTTATGAATTCGACCAAAAATAAATATTAATCTGTTGTTCCGTTTATATCAGTCAAGAGATGGAAAAGATTTATTTGCCGAGCCTAATAACGTTTTATTGGCTCATATCTTCTTGCTAGGCCATTCACACTTAAGCACTCATAGAGCAACATACTTCCCTATAGAGATATAAAGCACAAGTGCAAAATAGGTTGCAGAAAAAAGGTCGCACCCTTACGTCTTTGCCTGCGTTTTCTGTAGTTGTTATGTCCACGTCTTGAAGTAGCGTTAGTAGCGACAGGCATATAGTGTTCGAAAATGTTAGGTGAAGTATTGCTGTTCGAAAATGTTACGTGAAGTCGTATACATGTATTGCTGTTAGAAAATGTTAGGTGAAGTCGCATACATGTATTGCTGTTCGAAAATGTTAGGTGAAGTCGTATACATTTATTGCTGTTCGAAAATGTTAGGCAAAGTCGTTTATACATTTATTGCTGTTCGAAAATGTTAGGTGAAGTCGTATGCATTTATTGCTGTTCCTAAAAAGACGTTGCGTTGGAAACCTTCGCCTCTCACTGCTGCGGGTTCGAATCCCACTCGACTTGTAAGTGAGGAAGTATCGTTCTTACGGATGGCGGGAGACGTACAGTACTGGTTCTACCCAAGAAAAGTGGGTGGTCTTCCTCCTCCACAAAAAAAATCGACCGTCATATATAACCTTACGTGTGTTGAAAATGACGTAAAACATCAACAACAAAAAATGGGGGAAAAAAGGCTGTTCGAAAATGTTAGGTGAAGTCGTTATACACTATTGCTTTTAATTTAAACAATATTTTATTCTCAAATGTATACAATAATTATGGTACACAATATTATAATAAATTTAACTATTGCTTTTGGAAACTGTTTGGTGAAGTCGTATACATTTATCTTTGTCTCTACATAGACGATTTAGCATAGTTACCATTGCGGACCGCTTTGATAAGATAACGGTGAAGCACTAATAGTGCTACGAACGCCTGATTGCGAATTCAACATTTTAACTGAAAATTCTAAGTTAAAAGTTGGGATATTTCAGGTAAAATACATGACAAATGTATGATTCTTGACATATATCATTGTGTAATAATAATGAACATGTGTCAGCTTTCTGTCATTTCGTTTTTGAGGAATGAGGAAAAACAAAAACCTTAAACAAAAACTTTAACCAAAACGTCAAATCGCGTACACGGACGGACGAACGAACGGACAGGCAGACAGACGGAAATCGCCAAGCTATACACGCCTTGATTTGCTACGCAATCTGGCTAAAAATGTAACAATGTACGTTCGGCAAAAAATTGTTTATGTTGAATAATTGAACAATATAAAGATTTTTCTCCTCAAAATGAATTGATTTACCAAACAGTAGTCTCTCAGAGGCCATCTTTATGCGCAAAGAAAGGGTGAATTTAACTTTTTGAACAACCAAAAATGGTCGCCAACGTCAAATGTATAATAAAAGTAGAATAGTGTGTAAATCGCTACTTCTAATAGTGGTATTCGTTATATGATTCAGAATGAACTTCTGGTCAGATTGCAAATCAGTAACTTTTGCTTGCATAGTCGTATATATAGGAATGCTTGTTATCACCAATTGTTAAACGACTTAGAAGAATACCTGTTAACTGCTGATCAAGAGGGAATTGCTGTTACAACTCAGGCCGATGCTTATATAAACATAATGCTACTGCTATATGCAGACGACACGTTTATCCTCGCTGACATCCCTACAAGTTTCCAATCATGCCTCCATATTGCAATATATCAATATTGCGAAACATGGAAATTAAAGATAAATACGAGCAAACCAAAGATTACTGTATTTGGTGCTCGCAATACGACGATATTCTCCTTTAACCTCGGACCAGATAAAATAGAAATCACAAATAAGTATACATATCTAGGATTCATTTTCTCTAGTTCGGGAAGATTCCTTAATACACGAAAACATCTCGTTGACAAGCCAAAAAATCAATGTTTTTACTTTACAGACGAATTAAATAATTTAGACCTCCCCTTAAATCTCTAACTAAAATGGTTTGACCATTCAATTTTAACGATCCTAATATATGCCTGCTAAGTCTGGGGACTCGAAAATTTAGACATCATAGAACGTATTCATACAAAAAATATTAAAAAGAATTACAAAAGCAAAAAACAAAAGCACCCCCTCATATATGTTGTATGCAGAACTAGGTAGACATCCAATTGCTATAACTATACAAACCCGTATGATAAAATTCTGGAATAAACTTATCATTGGAAACCAATCAAAAGCTAAGTTTCCTCTGCTACAAATCAATGGACAACACAACAGCCAATTCACTCTCAATAAAACCGGTAATTCGGTTCCCCGTAAGTTTAATAATATTTTATTGCAGATATGTTACAATACATCAATTCAACATCACCATATGCAGAGCAACATATGCAAATGGACTGAATATAAATTATTACAACATTAGTTACAGTTCTCTCCTTTGTGGCTGAAAAAGTGTACCTGAACTTGATTATCGGTTTGAAATTATGAACTTGTGCAGACGCTCGACTTTGTTGAAATTACATTTGATAAACAAGGTTTCCATCAGTTACATACAAGTAAATCTATGGAACCGATGGATGCTCCCCGAAATGTATCCTCAACTTATCATATGGCCTCATCCAGCAGTTTTCAATTTGCAGTAACATTAGTAGTTTTGAAGTTATGCTTCGGACAAGAATTCCATGTATAAAATTACAAAGGGCAAGTTAGGGTTCTTGCACTTTGCACTTCCTCCCATTGCCCTCTTATCATTGTGTAAAGTTTCATTGCAGTCCCATAAGTAGTTTTGAAGCTATGCTCCGGACAAACATTCTAAGTATACAATTACAAGGGGCAATAACTCTAAGTTGAATGATGACAGAGTTAGGGTCTTGCACTATACACTTCCTGTCATTGCCCTCTTTCTCTGTAGTCCCATCAGTAGTTTTGAGCTATGCTCCGGACAAAATTTCAAAGTATAAAAGTACAAAGAGCAATAACTCTAGTGAGCAATAACTCTGAATGATGACAGAGTTACGGTTCTTGCACTCTGCACTCTGCACTCTGCACTTCCTCTCATTGCCCTCTATCATTGTGTAAAGTTTCATCAGTAGTTTTGAAGTTATTGAAGTTATGCTCCGGACAAATGTGTGACGGACGGACGGAAGGACGGACGGACGAACAAAGCGGCGACTATATACTCCCCCGAAAATTTCGGGGAGCATAACAAGCTTTAACCAAGATTTCTAAGTATAAAAAGGGCCATAATTTTGTTATAATAAAAACATGGGCTATACAAGATGCCAAAAAGTTTCAATCTTTATGTAAAGTACTTTTGCAGATGTAAGCTTACATACAAACTTTAACCGAATTTTCAAAGAATAAAATAGGCCATACTTGTGTTAAATAAAAGCCATGAGTTATAGAATCTGGCTCTGTGGTGTTGTCTAATGATGTGAAGTTGTAATCCACTATGTAAAGTACTTTGCAAGATACAAATTTACATACAAACTTTAACCAAATTTCTTAGGTGCAAAATGTGTGAAGTTTTAATCTATTACGTTAAGTTCTTTGCGAGATACAAGCTTGCATACAAACTTTAACCAAGTTTTCTAAGTATGAAAGGGGCCATAATTCTGTCAAAATAAAAGCAGGAATTGCGTCACCTGACTCGTTGGTGTCATCGAATGATGCTAAATACATGTGTGAAGTTCAAATCCATTGTGTAAAGCGGTTTGGGAGATGCAAACTTACAGTATTTTCGTCAGGTACGGAACTACCGTTTGTAGACAAATTGTTGGTTCCCACATGGGTACGAACTGTGCTCCTCTTGTCGCAAATTTGTTCTTGTATTACTATGACACGCCTGGTAAACATTCGCTCCACATCCAAAAGGAGAACAATGAAAATTGAGCGAAAGCCACTTCCGAGAAGGAGCGAAAGCGCGGTTTTCATCAACAAACGTGAGTATGATCTATTTTTATTTCTTTTAACAAGAACAACCGAGATTTTTTTCAAAAATCGGGGAATGTGTTTCCGTACAGGCATATTTATACTTCATGTAGAATACAATTTCGCCTTTTAAACGTGTAAATTATAGCGGCTAGAACTTTTCTCCTATCGATAGTTGGTGCAGGTTTCTCCACGGATCACACTTTCAACTTGTTTTTTGAACCTATTTGCATTCAAGAAGTATTTCGATGGTGAATATCACTCGAAAACTGCCCATAAATTGCTTATGCCCTAAATTTGAATCTGAGTGATTTGTGGTTAATTTTGTCGAGGGAGGGGAGCGAACGAGCTGGGGGTAGAACGAACGTCAAGGAGGTAGAGCGGACGCCTGTTTAATTCCACAAGCAACATACTTGGACAATGTCGAGTCGAACGCAGTTGCGTCATGAACAGATGCTTTTTGTAGATTGTATTACCTTTTCTTCAGCCAAAACGCATTTAGCAGTGGATTAGGTGTCACTGTATGTGCTTGCGGCACCAACTTACTTTGGAAATGAGCTCTTTTACTTCGTTCAAAATTAGGTAAATTATGTTTGATGATCTAATAAACGATACATTTCTGACACATACACGTCTGCGATATTCATTTCAGGTCCAGTGTTGCATCAAACTTGAACAAAATTGGTCATAGTTGATATTGATTTTTGTTTTCCTAATATATGTACATTTGTTGAGATACCTTTTAACATTGGGTAGAACTAGGTAGAATTTTCAAATAAACACATTTTTCAACTACATTAAATTATCACTGGAAATCCTAACTTTGTTTCAGGTTAAATAAAATTAATCCGTTGGTCATCAATATTTCTTCATGATATATTTTGTTAGAAAGTGTTCACCGCCTTTACCATCAAACAATCGGATTTTTTATGCGGACAATATTTCTTAATCTGCCTGCCAATCGAATGGTCTGGTTTAGTATGTAATAGTGTTGTGGATGCCTGCATTATCGCCATCTACATTTCAAGTTTACGATTCGAGTGGATCCGATTTTTATACCTACTTTTACCAGTCATTGCATGAGTACACAACCACATAAATAAAGTGCACACATTGTATGTATGTAACCTTAAACATGTAACAGAGAAACATGCTTATCTGCGTGTAATTTATGTATAACAGTGAAAACTGACTAAACTCTCTTCTGTTCTAAAACAGCAGTTAGTGAACAGTGAATACACGTCTATTCGTTGATCGCGTATATGCAAATTGGGTTCTTTTTAAATAAACTATAAAGGGAGGCAACTGCATAAAAAATAAGGAGGGGAAATAATGTCTTTGAACAGTTTCAAAACTAAATCGAAAGTTGAAATAAGAATAGGGATTTTTAGCATATAATAATGTTTATCTGACGAGAAAATCCAGCCAGCCAGACAGGTTAATAGCGTAACTTTTAAAGATCTGAAGGAGCTCATTTCAAAAGAAAGTTTGTGCCGCATGCACGTATACAATGACACCTAATCCACTGCTAAATGCGTTATAAGTGATGAAAAAGCAACATGAATTTAGAAATATTTTGGACATTGGATTTTGGACATTGGCGAATGGCCTAAATAAATTAATTTGACTTTGGGCATTCGACCCGAATCTCCAATAACTAAATAATTTGACATTGGACATTAGAAATGAATCTCCAATATCAAAATAATTTGACTTGGGACATTGGCGAATCTACAATATCAAATTATTTTGACTTAGAACATTCGACCCAAATCTCCAATAACTAAATAATTTGACATTGGAAATGAATCTCCAATATCAAAATAATTTGACTTTGGACATTTGCGAATCTCCAGTATCAAAATAATTTGACATTGGACATTCGACCGAAATCACCAATAACTAAATAATTTGACATTGGACATTTGAAATGAATCTCTAATATCAAAATAATTTGACTTGGACATTGGCGAATCTCCAATATCAAATTAATTTGACTTTGAACTTTCGACCCGAATCTCCAATATTAAAATAATTTGACTTCGGACATTCAACCCGAATATCCGATATCAAAATAATTTGACTTGGACATTGTCGAATCTCCAATATCAAAATAATTTGACTTTGGACATTGGAAATGAATCTCCAATATTGGACATTGGAAATGAATCTCCATTATCTCCAATATCAAAATAATTTGACTTTGGACATTGGCGAATCTCCAATATCAAACTAATTATATCCAAGGTCAAATTCGACCCGAATCTCCAATAACTAAATAATTTGACATTGGAAATGAATCTCCAATATCAAAATAATTTGACTTTGGACATTGGCGAATCTACAATATAAATTAATTTGACTTTGGACATTCGACCCGAATCTCCAATAACTAAATAATTTGACATAGGACATTGGAAATGAATCTCCAATATTGGACATTGGAAATGAATCTCCATTATCTCCAATATCAAATAATTTGACTTTGGACATTGGCGAATCTCCAATAACAAGTTAATTTGACTTTGGATATAATTAGTTTGATATTGGAGATTCGCCAATGTCCAAAGTCAAATTATTTTGATATTGGAGATAATGGAGATTCATTTCCAATGTCCAATATTGGAGATTCATTTCCAATGTCCAAAGTCAAATTATTTTGATATTGGAGATTCGACAATGTCCAAGTCAAATTATTTTGATATTGGATATTCGGGTCGAATGTCCAATGTCAAATTATTTAGTTATTGGAGATTCGGGTCGAATGTCCAAAGTCAAATTAATTTGATACTGGAGATTCGCAAATGTCCAAAATCAAATTATGTTGATATTGGAGATTCATTTCCAATATCCAATGTCAAATTACTTAGTTATTGGTGATTCAGGTTGAATGTCCAAAGTCAAAATAATTGGATATTGGAGATTTGCCAATGTTCAAAGTCAAATTATTTTGATATTGGACATTCTGGTCAAATGTCCAAAGTAAATTAATTTGATATTGGAGTTTCGGGTCGAATGTCCAAAGTCAAATTAATTTGATACTGGAGATTCGCAAATGCCCAAAATCAAATTATGTTGATATTGGAGATTCATTTCCAATGTCCTATGTCAAATTACTTAGTTATTGGTGATTCAGGTTGAATGTCCAAAGTCAAATTAATTAGATATTGGAGATTCGCCAATGTCCAAGGTCAAATTATTTTGATATTGGACATTCGGGTCAAATGTCCAAAGTCAAATTATGTTGATATTGGAGATTCGGGTAGAATGTCCAAAGTCAAATTAATTTGATATTGTAGATTCGGCAATGTCCAAAGTCAAATTGTTTTGATATTAAAGATTCATTTCCAATGTCCAATGTCAAATTATTTAGTTATTGGTGATTGCGATCGAATGTCCAATGTCAAATTATTTTGATATTGGACATTCGTCAATGTCCAAAGTCCAATGTCCAATATATTTCTAAATTCATGTTGCTTGAAGAAAAGGTAATAAAATCTACAAAAAGCATCTGTTCATGACGTAACTGCGTTCGAATCGACATTGTAAAAGTATGTTGCTTGTGAAATTAAACAAGTGTCCGCTCTACCTCCTTGACGTTCGCTCTATCCCCCAGCTCGTTCGCTCCCCTCCCTCGACAAAATTGACCATAAATCACTCAGATTAAAACTTCAACATTCAAATTTAGGGCATAAGCAATTTATGGGCGGTATTCGAGTGATATTCACCATCGAAATACTTCGCGAATGCAAAAAGGTTCCAAAACAAGTTGAAAGTGTGATCCGTGAAGAAACCTGCATATATACAATACTCAACTTTTATAATCGGTCACCCAGGTTTTTTGTAAATAACACGAATACTAAAAACTGGAAATCACCGAAACACATACCAATATTGTGTTAAGTTTACCAACAAGATTTTAGTCCAATCAAGGCAGATTCGCTAGCGATATTTGTTAAACGGCCAGTTAAAATTTCAAATGAAAATACGAATTATTAAAAAATATATGATTTTTTGAAAAGTGACCGATTATAAAGTCTGAGTAGTGTAGTTAAGCATTTGATAGGATAACGAAGACAAAATGAAAACTGACACTATTATTTAATTTAATGCAAGCAGGTTTAAAGTTAAAATGTTACCAGGTTAACAAATGGAGATGCTAATGTTAATGCTTGATACATACTTCAAGGTTGCCCCTTTAACATCAACAAATTACAATATGATTATGTTCAATATGATGGGTCCCCAATTTATTAAAGGGACACTGACCAAATTTCCAATCTTGGGTCTGTTTTACACATTTTCACATATCAGAACAGACATCTATAAAAGTGTCTTCACAACTGCCCTATTTAATCATGTTCTATTTCTAAAACTACCGGCATCACCAGGTTTTGAGAGAGAACATCAATAATTGCATAATTATGTTTTCTCTCGATGTAAAATGATCTTACTAAGTCATTAAAGTAAAATATGCTACGAACAAACATGTAAAATTTAATAATTTTAGATTTTTGGCAAGAGTTGTTTTGTATTCCCTTTTAGTAACTACATGGCTAATAGAACATTGCAGCCTCTGTCAGATAGATTCTTGCTTTACTGTTGGGTGAAAATACATTACAATTGCTGTGTGCCACTTTAAGTGTGTAATCATGTCATTGTCAGAGGTATACTCGTATGATACACAATATGTATTGACCCTTTATTTGATGTGCCAT
Organism: Cyrtodaria siliqua; assembly: GCA_037043455.1. Taxonomy (NCBI): domain Eukaryota; kingdom Metazoa; phylum Mollusca; class Bivalvia; order Adapedonta; family Hiatellidae; genus Cyrtodaria; species Cyrtodaria siliqua. Next base: position 82,898 of record JAWPHD010005090.1, read on the forward strand.
TTACTCAGTTTTTGTCAAGGGACTTTGTGGTCTTAAATGAACGTTTTATTCTATGTTTTTATTTTCTTTCAGGCTGCAATTCGTGTGGAAGAAGACTCCATGTACACCACTGGCCAGAGTCAATGCTGAAGTTTATGTTCTCTCAATTCTTTGCTTAATAAAGTATACATATGAACTAAAATATTGTCTTTATAATTATGTCTTCCACCACAAAGTGGTAGGAGAGACAGATTATATTTGGCCTTTCCGTTCGTCCGTCACAAATTGTGTCTACGCCACTTGTTGGATTTTGACGAAACGTTGTACGAAGCAGCCGTGACCCAATAATGATTATGAAAAATCTTGTCTGCACTGTCCACTTCCCCAGAAGCAAATCTCATCAAAATCCATGGTTTGACTGTATTTGGTGAGAGAATGATGCCTTTTGATTTTGAGGTCAGTAGGTCAAAGGTCAATGTCACCGTAACATGATAATGTAAAATGTTGTAAACTGTAGGTCCACTTTCCCTAAAGCAAATCTCATGAAACTTAATGGATGGAGTGCCTGTGGCGAGAGGGTGATCCTTCTGATTGTGAGTGGGACAACGGTCAAGGTCACTGACCGGATAATGAAACTGTCCGCACTGTAACCTCTTTTCCTGAAGAAATCGCTTGAAACGTGATGGGTTGACTGCCTGTGATAAGACGATTACATCGTTTCATGATTTTGAGGTTAATAGGTCAAAGGTCAATATCACCCTGAAACGATCATGAAATACCTTGCCACAATGTAACTCCATATTTACTGAATCAAATGCATGTATCATGAAACTAAATGGTTTGACTACATTTGGTGAGAGAATGACCCCTATTTCGTTTGAGATCAAAGGTCAAGGTCAGACCTTATTATGAAAACCATTGACCGGAAAATGAAAAGTCTTGCCCACTCAGTTTCTTCCTCTTCACCTAAAGCCAATTTTATGAAACTTTATTGGTTGACTGTCAGTGGAAAGAGGATGATCCTTTTGATTTTTAGGTCAAAGGACAAGTTCCCTGCTGACAAAAACGTACCCTATCCACTATCAAACATTTATTAACAAGGATAATTGTATTAACGAGGATAATCAGTGGGGACTTTGGGTTGACATAATGAACAATGTTGAAATCAATTTATCTCTTAAAAATTGATTTCATAATGTCATGTTTTTATATCCTGTGTGAACATAAATTTGGAAGCCGATTCTTCACATTTTAGCGATCATGGGGTACTTCGTTAATTTTCGGGGGGGAAAAGGTACTTTTTTTCTGATTGACTTTATTTGGTTTTTAATAGTAGACATGTAAATGAACATATCCATGAAAGAAAAAATCATTCTCCTGTTAAAACTTCATTTGTTCGCTATTTTTTCTGATTCAGAAAATTAACACTGCAACGTATATTTTCACCATCCTGATTTCGTTCCCCGACGTACCGTTGCTATTTTGCTTGTTAAAAAATAAACTGAGTACTCTGGCATAAACCCTAAGCAGGTATAGATCAGAAATTTAATTGGAATGCGTGGACACATACATTTTAAATATATGTATTTACATAATGAAATTATTTCATTTCTTGTGTACCCGTCGCGTCTGTAAATGTATATGAATTGTATCGTCTTTGAGTCGGACGGTCACGTTAGTAAAGTACTTGTCTCCGCCGATTTTATTGAACTTTTACATATGGACAAAGGAAAAGATTATCTACGCGTACATGTATTTGTTTTTATTCTCGCTCCTAAAATGACGAAATAAATCGAATTTGACTGAAAAACGCATTGTCGGCAATTTTAACCTTAAAACAATCTAAATTCTACCTTTCAAAAATACCTTTAACTATTAATGGGAATTACATGAAGTGTACAACATTCATGTTCGACCAATGTACATGTCTTAATAATATAACAACGATCCGGGTTTTTTTCATAATCACAGTTTATAGATAAGAGGTGTATAAATTTGACCAGTGTCAATTCATTTCGATTTTATCACGTGACCGTGTTTGATAAATATTCCGACGCCATAGAGCTGGCGTTCCTACTTTGTAAAATGTGGCTGTTTTTGGCGGGATAGCTACTTTTAAAACATAGGTGTTCCTTCTTCATCTAAGCTACTAATGAACTATTTCTTAACTTCACAGGATATAACATGTGATGTGTTCGATCCTAAACGAACATTTGCAATAACAATAATGGCCGCCAAGCTAAAACATACAATACCAGCTGCCAACATTATTTTCCATTATACTTCTGTAAAACTGCAAAAGACATTGATTAGAGACCTTTTCCAAAGTTATCGGCATGAAATGCATTTCCAAATGAATATGCATGTTGATCAGACTTTTACCCAAGCTGGGCTGCAGTTACCATCTTTCTTTATATATATAAACCATATATGTTAATGGTTGCAACGGCATGGAACATTCCATGGGATATCTAGTTGGTCTAAAGTGTAAGTCAACATCCTCCAAAAACCATCAAAACACATCTTAAAGTGTACTAAAATAGACAGGTTTATTGATGCTTCCACGCTAAAGTCTGACAAGTTATTGATATGGAACGTTTACCAAAGTGACTGGCATGACAATAAGTCGGACCAAAATGAAATTTTTGTCGATCAAACTTCCAGAAAGATGTCCATCATCAGACTGCATATTGGATTAAGACTTTAGATGTGAGTTTCATATATCTCCACAGAATCATTGCAAGTTAAATAATAATAATAATAATAATAATAATAATAATATCTTTATTTATCGAGGATAGCATATTTGGCTTATAGCCAGTCTGACATATGGTTCTCAAACAAAAACATATATATTTACAATATCTACACACATTTGTTGAAACAATGTTATATATGGCATAAAACATGTCTATAAAGAAATATAAAAAGATCGGACAGGGAAAGTAGCATTCAAAGAGGACAGTCAACCACAAAACACAGAAACAAACATGCAAACGGACAAACAAGAAGGCAAAAGTAATAATAAAAGCAAACGACATCACAAACACAAAAGGGTTGACAATAGGGCTACCGCCTTGGAACGGTCAGTGGCAAAGCAGGCCACAGGGGGTTTAAACCGGTTCTAGGGTGCACCAAACCTCACACTTACCCTTCTGTCATAAAGAAATCCCGCCATGATATAATCTCTAACCAACAAGGCAGCATCAATAGGCAATATAAGTAAAACACAAACATGCTCGTGTAAATATAATACAAAAAAACAATAGCCTAGAAAGCCACAATGAAGGTACTCAATGACTTGGCAGAAGCCAGAGCAAGAAGAGAATAAACCATTAAGGGCACGACAAGAAAGATCATAGACAAACATCAAACGCCACCGTTCCAATAGGCTTTAGGTAGGCGTCATCATAGGGTCCACAGCCTGTCCGGTCATCGTACAATTAAAGAGGAAAGCATAGTGGCGAACTGTAAAAGGGTTCACCACCAAGCATGCAGTTCGTTGCAAAATGATAGGGTCATAACCTCTTTTGATAAACTTTTTAACAAGTTTAACAAAGATAGTATGAAAGAGATCATGACCAAGAATCTTACGAAGTTTATAAATCACATCACCATAGAAGTCAGGTTGTGATAGTCCTTGTCACAGAAGAGTCCTTAAATTACTTTTATATTTGGAAAGAAGATCAGAGTTACGATAATAACATTTTGCAAAGGTTTTACGAAGTTTATGGTAACGGTAACCCTGATTGAGTAGCGTTTTAGTTATACAAAGATTACGAATATTAAAGTCCTCAACTCGAGTACAAGCTCTTGAAAAACGAATAAGTTGAGACACATACACCCCATAAGAAGTTGCTCGGGGAACATCCCCATCCAAGTGGGGGTAATTAACAATGTCAAAATTAAAATCATCTCTCTTGTCATAGATTTTGCTAATATTTCACCATTTTCAATCGAGAGATCTAAATCAAGAAAAGAAGCGTTATTATCAGATATATTAGCTTTATTTAGCTGAAGTTCTTTAGGATAAATAATATCAACCATAGTTGGAAAGAAAGGGTTGTCAATGTTCAGTATGTCATCCAGATACCGAGAGGTGTCATTAAAAGCTTCAATAACATCTGCCTGGGTATCTGGTGAAAGACTCAACAAGAAATCCCTTTCATAGCAAAATAAAAACAAATCTGCAACAAGTGGTGCACAATTCGTACCCATAGGGATACCAACAATTTGTCTATAAACGGTGGTACCATACCTGACGAAAATATTATCTAATAGGAAGATGAGTGCTTCACAAACTTCATAGCAAGTCCACATAGTATAACTGTCTAAACTGCCGTTAGTAAAAAATATAATATTATTACATGCCCAAAATGTAGTTTTTTCTCTAGCGAATGTTTTTTTAATAAGAGAAATTAGCTTGTCTTTAATAAGGTGATGTGGTAAGGTTGTATATAGTGTAGAGAAGTCATACGTGCTTATTAATGAAACTTGACCTTTATTGAAAATTTTATCAAGAACGTCTCCTGAATTCTTTATAGACCAAAATAAATTAATCCCAGAGTTTTCATAAGTTTTATCACAATATAGCTTAACGTGATCTTTAACGACAGTAAGACAAGAAGTTAAGAGTGGACATCACAAACACAAAAGGGTTGACAATAAGGCTACCGCCTTGGAACGGCCAGTGGCAAAGTAGGCCACTGGGGGGTTTAAACCGGTTCTAGGGTCCACACAAACCTACCGCCATCCCATTAAAACAGGACAGTGTAAATAAAGAAATCTTCTCCATGATCTAATCTCTAACCAACAAGGCCGCATCAATAGGCAATATAAGCAAAACACAAACATGCTCGTGTAAATATAATACAAAAAAACAATAGCCTAGAAAACCACAATGAAGGTACTCAGTGACTTGGCAGAAGCCAGGGCAACAAGAGAATAAACCATTAAAGTCACGACAAGAAAGATCATAGACAAACATCAAACGCCACCGTCCCAATGGGCTTTAGGTAGTAACTTTATAATATATTAAAAGAACAATGCGCAATGGTTTCTAAGATGAATACAAATATGAGCTTTAAAATATGATTAATAACTAAAGTACACTATTTATGTGCCTGTCGCTAGACAACATACACGCTAATCCACCACAAGAATAATTTAAACATCTCATATTTATCCTATGGTTAGACAACATACTTAGCTAGACCACCATGAGACAATATATTATAAGTTTGTTTTTATGAATATTTCATGAGGTGATCTTTTAGCAAGAGTTTGAATTGATTCATAATTCCGCCAAAAATCTTTCAACCGAAATACGGCGATGGCATGCAAAACTAGGCTTGGCACTTATCATCCCCGCAAAGTGTTATTGAAATCCACCCAATGGTTCAAGAGAAATAGTCCAGATAAAGTGTGTGTAGTAAAACCTTTAAAGGGCCATAACTCAGCCAAAAATCATTCAAGCGGAACATAGTGATGACATGCACCACTAGGCCTAGTACTGATCATCCCTGCAAAGTGTCGCTGAAATCGGGCCTGGGAGGTGCTAGGCAGAATATAGCTTTTTTCCAGGAAAACAAGGGCCACAACTCTGCTGTTACTAATTCATTTGGCTGGTTTTCTATCTCGTCCGAGCTTTCATTGATATTAACAATCTGTGCAAGTTTGGTAAAATCAAATAATAAATGAAGATGCTAGAGTGTCACAAGGCAGAATTGGCATTTTTCAGCAAATCACGGGCCATAACTCTGCTGTTACTCATTTGATTTGGGTAGTTTCCGAACTTGTCCGAGTTTATTAACAATCAATGTACGTTTGGTAAAGATCAAATAATAAATGAAGGTGCTAGAGTGTTTTAAAGGCAGAAAATGGCATAGTTTTGTAAAAACAAGGGCCATAACTCCGGTGTTACTAATCCGAATTAGCTGGTTTTCGAACTTGTCCAAGCTTTAATTGATATTAACAATCAAATAATAAATGAAGATGCTAGAGTGTTCACAATGCTTAATATGGCATTTTTCAGCATAACAATGGTTATAACTCCGGTGAAACTAATCCGATCTGGCTGGTTTTCGAACTTGTCCGAGCTTTCATTGATATAAAGACACTGGCAAAGTTTCGTAAAGATCCAATTAACAGTGAAGTCCATAACAAGTCAAAAGTTAACTACGGGCGGACGACTGACGACGGACGACGGACGGACGACGGACAACTCGGCATCCCATAAACTCTGCTAAAAACGATAAATGTTTACTTAAGTTAAGATATAGCTAAGCAGCTTTATGAATACGGACCCAGGACATCTGTCTCCTCTTATTTCAGATCAGGTCAACATACAGAATGCCGCTGTTGCTGAATATTGAAGTGTTTGCGATTGCTACTTTACTGTAAACATAATCTATGTCTTTCATTTATATTCAAGCAAAGCGCTGAGTCACACAAGAACAGTTCTATAGAAACCCCAGAACCCAAATACAATGGCACCTTAGGTACACCTGTCATGTATTAAACAAACTAAATCTAAGCAGCTATTGCTAACATTTGTAATAAATCGTATGTGTGTTTTGTCTGTGTGTTTATACAAAGCAGTCACACTTGTCTCCATCAGACTTTTATGCGTTTTTGAATTGTTTAATGTGACATAGCATTTATTCAATCCACAACTCAGTTAAAATATTTGTGTATGATTAAGTATAACTCATGGATCTTTTGAGATCATCAAGCCCATTATTTGTGGCTTTATAGTAGAATGTCGCTTAAGCCGGTGCTAGGGCGTGTGAGAGGTGTTGCACCATTACTACCTCTCATAAACAGACTAAAAAAGACAAATGTGCTACTTTTCTCTTCTTTTTTTTGTGTTGCACCTTATATTACCTCTCTTGAATATACTCAATAAGACCGAGTCTAATACTTACCTCTCTTGTTTGTGTTTGTTGCTTCCACAGGATTTCTTTTTTCAGTATGTGTTACGATTGACAAACTCCTATGGCACACGTCTAATCTCGGCGTTTTAAATCGATAGTCCAGATCATCTGCGACGCTTGCTTTTTTCAAGACAAACGTCTAGATAAGTCCTCCTGGACAAAGTTTGAATTTTGCCGATACGCTTGTTAGGTTTCTGACTGGCTGAGATAGGAACACCTGCTATCCAAGATATACAGAAAGGCAGAAAGACAATAAATTTATATATAAACAAAGAGGGAAACTTCATCATTATATCGACGTACTAAATGCGGATGGTCAGAAATACTTTAATAAAAAAAATTACGGTCACGTGCTTCCAGTTTCAAATGTGTTTTTGCACAACCTGTCAAGACGTGTGTATTTAAACTCGAGCGTCGAAGATGATCAACAGGATAAGTGTGAGTGTACGCGTGGTCGATAGCTCGGACACGTTGTTTTTTCCCCGGGTTCTCCGGTTTCCTCTCACATCAAGACCACGCTATTAAACGTTGTCATCCGAAATGATTTGTATAAGCTGTCTTGCTTGTTTTGTAATCGATATATACGTTTAAACTGTAATAGAATACGACGAACCGTATAACAGCCTGGAATTTTAATGTGTACGCACAGCACAATATTACTTTTCATCGTGATACATACTGATAAGAGAGATCCTTTGGAAGCAACAAACACAGCAAAGAGAAGCAGACTCGGCTCGTTGATCCCAAAGGACTAGTAAAAATAAAACTACTGATTCGTAGCACGGGGAGATCTTTTACAGCCGCAACACTGCACTAAACGAACGCCAGTGTGAATGATAAATACTGATAAGGAGATTCTTTGGAAGCAATAAGCACAACCAAAAGAATAAAGTGAAGCAACACCTCTCACGTCCCCTAGCACCGGCTTAAGCGGTATTCTATTCCGACGCCAACTATATTGGGCTAGTAGATCCCAAAGGACCAGTAAAAATAACACTACCGATTCGTAGCACGGGGAGATCTTTTACAGCCGCCACACTGAACTAAACGAACGCTAGTGTGAATGTCAATAAATACTGATAAGGGCGATCCTTTGGAAGCAAAGACGCAAGCAGCATACTCGGTTTTATTGAGTCTGTTCATGAGAAGTAAAATCATAGCATTACTATTAAGGGTGTGTACATATTGTAGATAATAGCATTCTGACCATGGCTTGGTCAGTTGTAAGCATGGGGATACCGCTTTCCTGAACAGACGCAATTACATAGTTCCAATCTGTCAATTAAGCTTCTATTCACCAGAAAGCCAATTGTAAATACAAATTCACCTGCAGCAAAATCACATATAATCCTTCAAAACTCTCTAAAAACAATGGAGAACACCCCAGTGTTAGTGGGAATTTAACCCAGATGAGCTAAATATTGAATGTCGGAACTATCAAATGAGCTTAAACATTACATTTGATATGTCGGATATACTGGTATAATATATAACTGTTACCGTATCATGATAAGGTCACCAATATTAAGAATGAGAGCTGGAATCAAAAGAAACAAAAGTAGAACAGGAAATGACAGGAAATGTAGCATTCAAGGACCACAGTCAACAGTTACAAAGACCAATAAAAGGCAAGATAAAAACAATTATAAGACATCATAAACATAAAAGGGAGGACAGTAGAGGTGTCAAGGACTACCGCCTTGGAACTGCCAGTGGAAAAAAAGGTCGCTGGGGTCTACACCAGGTTCTAGTTTGCACTAAACCGCACTTTTGTCATCCTAATAAAATGGGACCGTGTAAATAAAGATATCCCCGCCAGGTTATATTCTCTAACAAACAAGGCAGCATTAATAGGAAATATAAATGAGTCTGTATATATAATATATACAGACTCATTTATATATATAATATATAAAAAGCCTAAAAGCCACAAAGCAAGTACTCACTGACTTGGCAGAAGCCAGAGCAACAAGAGAACAAACCGTTAAGAGTACAATAAGACTTCAAACGCTACCGTCCTATGAGGATTTAGGTAGACGTCATTATAGTGTCCAGAATCTGTCCGGTCATCGTACATTCAAAGAGGAAAGCGTAGTGGCGAGCTGTAAATGGGTCAACCACTAAAAGCCTTCAATATTAACATCTGTGTACTTTGAAATGTTATTATGTTCCGACATGACTTGGTCGGCCATGGACACGTGAACAAGAACAAGAACAGAAGCAAAAGTATTGACTGTCAACATTACCCATAAAATATTATGTATTTTAACACTTACAAATCCGGACATACTCAGCCATGAGCAAAGTGGTGAACGTGTCCGTAATCTAAAGCTAACATATTGACTGTATATTTTGTTTAATGTGTCGTAAACAACTTTATACTTTTCAGACTTTATCATGGTCCGCTATGAGCAAGGAAGCTAGAGCTGCTGTAAACCGAAGCAAAAGCATTGATCAGCAATTACAGACCGAAAAGGAGAAAAAAGAGCAAGAACTTTTACTGCTTGTTTTGGGTATGTCAATTAACTCTTGTAGTGTGTTTGTCAATCTTTACTTCTCATTTTGAGTGTCATTCTTCACAGTTTGTTTCCCGATCTTCACTGGATTTCCAAGAAATATTCGTCTATTCTTTTCTGTTGTTTTAGGTCTGTTAATTTACTGCTTCTGTTTTGTATGTCATGCTTTACTGCTTGTTTGGGGTATGTCAGTTTACTGCTTCTGTTTTGTATGTCATTTTCTACTGATTGTTTCGGGTATGTGAATTTACGCTATTCCTCGTTTTTGGTACGTCAATTGAATGCTTGTGTTATATTAGTAGTAATCATACTGCTTTTTTGTATATGTCAATTTACAGCTTGTGTGTTGTATGTAATTCTCTACTGATTGTTTTGTGTATGTAAATTTACGCTATTCCTCGTTTTCTAAGCATAGCTTGAAGAACTGGGTATAACTAAAAGTGTAACCGTATTTGTGCTGAAGGGCGCAAAAATGTCATAAATAATCTTCTTTTTTTCAGTTTTCCTGGATGTATGAAATGAAATGTTTAGCTGGTCTTAATTTATATTGAACATTTCAAAAACTGTATTGGTTGAGAGTGTGAAATTAATGCATCTACATTGGTTTATTAAAACAATTTCAGCTGTTAACTTTAACTGTAGCACAAAACTGAAAAGTTATTCAGCTATTCTTTACAGTTTACGATTCACCATGTTTTGGTTTATTGTTCTCTTATCTTAATGCAATTTGGCCATATTTGAATAACCATTATACCCAATATCAGATATAATGTTGGAGTACTTATCAATATGCGTATATATGCATGTATATCAACACAAAAAATCAATCCCCAAATTAACATTCTTCTGTATATTTATTTATTTCAGTGACAAATACATATTTTACAAAATATTACATATATAAATTGGATTGTACCAAGCCTATCTTGGCTTACTAGCCACCATCTTATAATTGCAATAAATGGGTAAAGCAATATTTAAATTTATATCAGGGAAAAGAAAAAGTTCATGTATATGTATACTGAAACGAAAAAGAAACGCAACTCTGGAATTTCCGCTATATATTGAATGTACAATGTGCTGTTAATCGAATGGTACGTGGCTACGTAAGACTTTTCCTTTCGGAAAAAAGACTAAAACAACGCATAACACAGCAAAGAGTATTCCTGCAAAGTTTCATTATTGACATAGTACGCTCAAGCATTTGAGCAAACTTAGGATGCAAAAAGGATGCGTGTAGTCTGATTAAAACGTCTACAACTTCACAGTAGTTTTCTTTAACTAACTGCAACTTTTTTTTTATAAAACATCTTGGGATTTCTTTGGAATATTATGTGGAATTAAATGTGCAGTATATACAATATATAGCGGAAATTCCCGAGTTGCGTTTCTCTTTCGTTTCAGTATATATAAATATGATACTATGACGATCATGTTGTCACTCCGGTATTCTGTAAACCCAGTTTGATACCTATTCAAATAATGTGAAAAACAAAAACAATCAACTTTTTATTTACAAACATGCTTAGGAAGTAAAATATAGTGTTGTGTACGAGTGTGTACGAGTGCCTATATTACACCTAATAAGGTGATTGATACTCATGAATTATTTCTATTTTTAAAGCATTTTGGATAAAGCGACCGGTATATTTTATAAGTTCATATTCTGTGAAAATGAGATTCACTTTTATCATGTCGATCTGTAGAATTCTGCCGAGAAACAGGGTGACTGAGATAAAATCTTATCCCGGCAGTTACGTTCCTATCCCGTCAGGAGAACTTCTTTTGATGACGTCAGCACCTCTTTTGATGACGTCAGGGTAATTTGATGACGTCTGGGTACTTTTGAACGGGAAAAAATCGGGGGGAAATGCAAAAAAGGGTAAATTAAATTATCTTAAACGATCAACATGATAAATAGAATATCATGTTAGTTTCTGATCCTATTAAGTTTATCAAGTTAGGCACGAAAAAAATGAAACCCTCGGCACAGCCTCGGACTTCGTTTTTTCTCAGCCTCACCTGATAAGCTGGATAGGATCAGGTACTAACATGATGTTCTCTATTTTCGTTGTCAGATAACATTCTGTCCGGAAAGAATTGATTGTTTAGCATGTGCCTATGTCCTTTATGTTTGCTACAATTTAGAAAAATATAGCAAAGGTAATAGTGGTTAAGATGGAACTGTAAAGAACTGAATAGCCTCCTAGACTAATGCATCATATTTCTCATTTAATAATATGTTTATATTACTACATATCACATACGCAAAAAAAAATACCAATACTTGGCAATCTCAGTGAATGTAATCGGTATGTGATTATAACGGTTATTAACGACTGTGAAATAAATTATGAACAGCGTATGTTAACAACAAGAGCCAAATTACATTTTTTTCTTGCCAAAGTTATAATGCGGAAAGTTGCGTAAATGATCTCAGTAAATTATCAAATGTTATATTTACTGGTTTTGTATAACTTTATCGATCAATGTTGCCTTTAGTTCGCGTGCAAAAATTAGCTCCGTGCAATGAGCACCGTGTATCGTTTGCATTTTCATTTACCCGCCGTTAAGTTGCATTTAAGTGCATTATACGATGAGCAGAGGACAGGGTTATAATGGATGTGTCCAAAACAGTGTTAACCCTTGTACAATTTGTTGACGTTCGAGTACGTTTGTGACAAGCGCCAGTGTGACATGTGTACAACTTGATTCCACAAATCTCCATGTTCAATTAAAGGGACACACGGCAATCTTGATTTTTTAAAAACTCTCGGCGTCCCGTTAGTTTTTCTGTTAACTTGCATTTGTTCAATCATTAATATTAATTGTTAGAATAGTTCAAAGCAAATTATTTTTACATAGTACATACCTTTTATAATATTGCACCTGTAATATATTTAAAAACTTGGTAAAATAATGAAAAAAAATGACATCTCATTTTTTTATTTAATTATATGCAAGCAATTTTAAAGCCAAAATAATGCAGGATAAGTAAATCGAGGAACACATTTTTGATTAAAACTCAAAATTGCTATGAGTCCCAATATGTGTGATCAGCCAATTGTGTAAATGCACAAGAACAATTACGTTGCTTCTGTTTCCAAAGCCAATACAAGTATGCTGGTAATTCTATAGCATTTTGCATGGTACTAGGGCATTTAATTCAAAATTAGTCAGCCTGATCACATAAATGAACAATACAAATAGACAAAATGATAGAAGTGTGTGAAGACGAAGTAGGTATTGGCAAGATAGACATGTCACATGTTTAAGACAACGATGCACAACAATGCATACCAAACGCAATCAAACATCGAGTTTAATCCGTTATTTTAGATATTACGAGCACAGGAAGAATACAACCACCATGATATGTACACTAGATATTCAGAAAAACGATAATTAAAGACATGTGTATAGACAGTGGATGTTTGTTAACATGAAAAGCTGGTTCTCTTTAACGTTTAACCGTTATATAATATATATATATCATCAAGTGCACCTGTGCACGATTTGAATAAAATAAAGATGCCAAACCCATTTTGTTTAGCCAGTTCCACTTCAAACTACACTTTAAATTCAGTTATGGTCTCTTAAATGCTTCTGTTTCTACTTGAAATGCATCCATTTTACAACAATGTGAAGAAGAGCTCGTGTCTTCGGGCATGTGTTGAATAAACAACGCTCGTTGCTTGGCACGTATTATTGCCACATTTATGTCTGTGTTTAGCACGTGCATATAATGTAAACCTATCTGGAATACGTCTTTGAGAGTTGCTTTCATTGCGGCTCTTGGTACATATATTTAGTGTTGAATTTTAAAAAGGTGGCCAGCCACACGAAAAATGACATGTTGGGTGTTGATATTTCGAATCTAATGATCCATAAAATGAAATGTTATCCCTTTTATGTTTTTGGTGTCATATATTGACTTGTATTCATCTTTGTAGTTGTTGTTTGTTTCTGTACTTATTTGTGGTTAACTGTGGTCCTTTAATGCTGCATTTCCTGTTCAACTTTTATATCTACGTTTTTGGTATTCAAAACTTACATGCATGTAAGACCGGTCGTTAGTGTTTACCCAACTGTTCCAACCAATCAGTAGCCTGAGATTTTCAAGTTCTTGCATCAAATGTTCATGATGATTTTAATACCAGCATTCTTCATGATTAAAAGTGTGACCTTTATAGAGGTTGTCGGTAAACCTGTAGTAAACACTAAGTCGTATAGAGGTTATGAAGAGAAATATTCATCATTAAGAAACCGTGGTCGGTCGCTACGCTACCTCCTATTCGGTTTCTTAACTGTTAAGGTTTCTTTTCATAAGTCTCTATACTGTACTCTAATATCAGGACCATTATTCGGTATATGACGGGATCATTATTCGGTATAGCTCGACAAATTAGGATAATAGTTTTCATGTATTGACAATAATCAGACATGAAAACAAATATTATTCTCACACGCTCTCTCTAAAACGTCGGTCATATTAGAATTGTTGCAAAATTATTTGGAATTCAAATATACATATTTAGCACAAGTATACAACCAATTTTATAAATAAGGTAAACTAAATTAGGTTAGCAAAAAAAAATTCATTTGACTTAAAAAGTCGTTTGCATTTTAGCAAAAAAAAATTCATTTGACTTAAAAAGTCGTTTGCATTATTATGAAAATCTTAGATTTTCATTTGCTTATACTCCGGAGATATTTATATTGTAAATTCGATGGTATGGTAATCATAGAGCCAACACTATGTCGATACCAGTGTCAAGGTTTAGAACCCTTTTGACTGTAGACGTAATTGGCGCGCCAATATTGGGATTGGTTTTTGATGCTGTTGTTGTTGTTGTTGTTGTTGTTGTAAAAACGTTGGGGTAAAAGACTGGCTAAAATGTTGGGTTAAAAGACTGGCCATAAGATCGTGTTGTTGTATTAAAATTGCTGTATTGAAATTGGCGATATGTAACAGCTACAACTTTGAATCTTTATACAGTTGTTCTACATCATAACATGACCCAGCATATCAGGTTTCATAACTCTGTGCTGCTTTCTGCAAAAGTTATGCCCCTTTTTGAATTAGTATATTGCTTAAGTTTTCTGTTAAGGTCCACTTTTTAGCCAGTATGTTTTTGGAAAAAAATACGACTTATTGCCATCCCTTGATCGGCGTCTGCGTATTTGGTTAAGTTTTATGTTAAGGTGCACTTCTTTCAGTAACTATAACAGATACAGCTTTGACACTTTGCTTGAGCATGCCACACCTATGACACCAATCAGTGTCAAACATTCAAAAAAAAAAAAGCTGTATGATATCTTACCACTACAAACCACTTCTTCCAAATAGATGTCCACCTACCCCAGCCATTTGTCACATTTCACTGATCATATCAGCTTCTTTTTTTTATGTTTTTCTTTACTTGATTCAATCTACCAATAACCTCAATATTCTAAATAACTTCATAACATTCTAGAAATATATATCATCAGCAATTAATGCAAACACTTAAATATGTTTTGATATCTTAAGTATGTGCCTTTGTTCTCAAGTTACTATTGCTTACTGTTGCCATATAACTTTTTATACTTTCTTAAAATATTTCTACATTTTTGTTATATACTACACATATTTGTTTCCTCCTTTAGAAAACATTCTGCGCCGCCCTGCTGCTTTGCATCAGTTTCTTCTTGTACCTATTAGCGGTTAAGTTATGTGACGCAAGTAAAACCGTTCAGGAGTAGTACACGTGACCGGGTCACATGTATGAATATTGCATTGCATTCACGCGTGATAACTACAAGTTATAGATAGAGTCTCGTCTCTGCGAATTGGCTTATTTATATGGAGCGCCATTTTACTATTTATTCAGTATTTTGTGATATCAAGAATTCATTTCTTGATTTCCTGATATCAGAAAATCAACTGATTTCTTGATATCAAAAAAATGCAATTCTTTATATCAAGAATTCGATTTTTTGATATCAAGAAATGATTTTCTGATATCACAAAATGTATTTATTGATATAAAAAAATCGAATTATTGATATAAAAAAATGCATTTTATCCATTTTTTGATATCATAAAATCATTCTATTTCTTGATATCAAGAAATCGATTTCTCGATATCAAGAATTAAAATGATAGAATTGGAATTAATTATCGCACCCCCATTTCGCTGTGCACTAGTGCTGAAAACAATTTGAAACTGAAACCACGTGATCATAACCTGCTTGCCGGGATTGGCCCAGCGTTCACGATGGGGAGACATTACTGCAGTCATGGTATTTCTTTTCATTTCCTGATATCAAGAATTCGATTTTTTGACATCAAGAAATAGACTGATTTGTTGATATCAAGAAATACATTTTTTGATATCAAGAAATATCGATTTATTGATATCAAAAAATCAAATGATTTCTTGATATCAAAAAAATCAGTATAATTCTTGATACAAAAAATCTATTTTTTGATATCAAGAAATACAAAAAAATTATTTCTTGGTATCAAAAAATAGATTTTTTTATATCAAAAAAAAATTCTTGATATCAATAATTCCATTTTTGATATCAAGAAATGAATACTTGATATCACAAAATACTGAATAAATAGTAAAACGGCACCCCATATATTTAAACACCAAGATGGGCGCAGCCTGTCGAGGCGTTTAAGTAACCAACGAGCTGAGACAGACTCTATATTTTTTGTAGCATGGTGTACTTAGTAACACTGTGACCGTCCGTACTCAGAATTCCTCTATCTGGTAGTTGTAATACGGTATAGCCACGCCCCTTTAGGTACCCTAAATTAAACGTTTTAATGCTTTGCATTCATCAAAGGAATTGTGACCGACCATGCTTCAATAAATGTTTATCACCCTCGATCATTATCAGTATATGGGTCTTAGCTCTATGACCGTCTGTATCACCCTCGATCATTATCAGTATATGGGTCTTAGCTCTATGACCGTCTGTATCACACTCGATCATTATCAGTATATGGGTCTTAGCTCTATGACCGTCTGTATCACCCTCGATCATTATCAGTATATGGGTCTTAGCTCTATGACCGTCTGTATCACCCTCGATCATTATCAGTATATGGGTCTTAGCTCTATGACCGTCTGTATCACACTCGATCATTATCAGTATATGGGTCTTAGCTCTATGACCGTCTGTATCACACTCGATCATTATCAGTATATGGGTCTTAGCTCTATGACCGTCTGTATCACCCTCGATCATTATCAGTATATGGGTCTTAGCTCTATGACCGTCTGTATCACACTCGATCATTATCAGTATATGGGTCTTAGCTCTATGACCGTCTGTATCACACTCGATCATTATCAGTATATGGGTCTTAGCTCTATGACCGTCTGTATCACACTCGATCATAATCAGTATATGGGTCTTAGCTCTATGACCGTCTGTATCACCCTCGATCATTATCAGTATATGGGTCTTAGCTCTATGACCGTCTGTATCACACTCGATCATTATCAGTATATGGGTCTTAGCTCTATGACCGTCTGTATCACACTCGATCATAATCAGTATATGGGTCTTAGCTCTATGACCGTCTGTATCACCCTCGATCATTATCAGTATATGGGTCTTAGCTCTATGACCGTCTGTATCACACTCGATCATTATCAGTATATGGGTCTTAGCTCTATGACCGTCTGTATCACACTCGATCATTATCAGTATATGGGTCTTAGCTCTATGACCGTCTGTATCACACTCGATCATAATCAGTATATGGGTCTTAGCTCTATGACCGTCTGTATCACCCTCGATCATTATCAGTATATGGGTCTTAGCTCTATGACCGTCTGTATCACACTCGATCATTATCAGTATATGGGTCTTAGCTCTATGACCGTCTGTATCACCCTCGATCATTATCAGTATATGGGTCTTAGCTCTATGACCGTCTGTATCACACTCGATCATTATCAGTATATGGGTCTTAGCTCTATGACCGTCTGTATCACACTCGATCATTATCAGTATATGGGTCTTAGCTCTATGACCGTCTGTATCACACTCGATCATAATCAGTATATGGGTCTTAGCTCTATGACCGTCTGTATCACACTCGATCATTATCAGTATATGGGTCTTAGCTCTATGACCGTCTGTATCACACTCGATCATTATCAGTATATGGGTCTTAGCTCTATGACCGTCTGTATCACACTCGATCATTATCAGTATATGGGTCTTAGCTCTATGACCGTCTGTATCACACTCGATCATTATCAGTATATGGGTCTTAGCTCTATGACCGTCTGTGCAATAACTAACGTTTGGTTTAGTTATCTACACAGCCTATTTATTGCACAGTTATGAGATTTATCAAAAGACAGTTTCAATAGAAAAAAAATGATACAACTAATGGTTATTGTAAAACATTACAACGTTTTATGAATGGTCTTCAACAATACAAGGAGTAATATATGAATATTATTTAAAAACTCACAACCAATATCACAAAGTGCGTCCAAACGTGTAACGACATACAATGGTCTCCGCAATCGACATACAATGGTCTCCGCAAATCTAGCCATCTGAGATCATTTGTTACAAACAAGGTTTTACACAAGCGTAAAAAAGCTGCCGATAAGTAAATAAACAGGACTGTTGGCCTGTGAACTGATAGGAATCCAAACAATAAGTGTTGTTAGTTTAAATTATCAAAAGCAATAACTACACAATGAATGCGTCAATATTGTTTATTTTGAAACCTGGTCAATATTTTATTGATCTAATCCTTCAAATGAAAATCGATACAAATTAGAAATCATTTTTTAAATTGACTGGACAAGGTGGAACTGCTTTTTTTATTAAGTAAAAAGGGGCCTTAATAACCAAAGATTTATGTAACGTGGCTCTTTGTTTTGTCTTACAATGAATAATGCATGCGTGAAGTTTCAATTCATTATGTAGATTGCGAGTACAAACTTTAACCAAGACTAAAAACGTTAACCTAGTTTTTGTCAGTATTAAAGTTGCCATTATTTTGTTAAAATAAAAGCAAAAGTTATAGAACCTGGCTCTGTAGCGCTGTCTTATGATGCAGAATGCATGTGTGAAAATGTCAATCAATTACCTAAAGTAGTTTGTAAGATGCAAGTTTACATAATAACGTTAACCAAGCTTAGATGTATACACAATTAAACCAAGCTTACATACAATGTAAAAGCCTCTTCTTTTTTTCTTCTTTTTTTGTATCATGATTACGCATTATAAAGGTATTGAAGAAAAAGGTGATTGAAAGAGACATATGGCAATCTTTATGTTTTCTCTAAAATAATGCATAGATGAGATTGCAGTTTGATACTTTGTAGCTTTGTCCATAACGAAAAGTCATACGATAAACAGAAAATAAAATGGATGAGAAATGATAAATATAAACAGTGTCAGGGATTTATTTTCTGCCAATGTGCCAATTAAGGTTGTAGAAATAATTATTAGTTATGATTATATATTTTGGGTTATCTATTGCTACTCTGAAATACGAGTTTTACTAAAAATAAATATTGTCATATATCCCTTTAAAGGGACATCATGTTTTAAAGGCACACATGGCCATCTTGATGCTCTCAAAACTGTTAAATATTACGTCTCTAATATTGACCGAATCTGAATTATATTGCACATGTTCATGATGTTGCATGTTGAAAAAAAAACCACATAGACAACATGGGGATAAAAAAACACTATTACAGGCAAATCCTTTAACTAATTAGATTGATTTAAAAATATTATTTGTACACCAGATATATAGAGATAGTTCCGCCACGCGGTTTAAAACTTTTTACGACCTTGAAAGTTGAATCGGTGTCCATACATGATAGCTGGTATATTGTGACGTCAGCGAAAAAAAACACTTGTACAAGGTATTGGTTTAAACATATTTTATTGCATTTTTTAACAAAGTATGCAAATGGGT
This sequence comes from Cyrtodaria siliqua, assembly GCA_037043455.1. Taxonomy (NCBI): domain Eukaryota; kingdom Metazoa; phylum Mollusca; class Bivalvia; order Adapedonta; family Hiatellidae; genus Cyrtodaria; species Cyrtodaria siliqua. Next base: position 102,289 of record JAWPHD010005090.1, read on the forward strand.
CGGGCCACAAGTTCTTACAACATTAGTTACGGCCCTTCCCAATACAATTTTAATTACAAAGAGCAATTTTAATGTTATGGCTATAGTAAACATATTAAGTAACAGTGAATACAGAAACTAAATGAATTAAAGTTTACAAATGTAGACGTAAACAGTTGTCACAATAGTTGGGTGAAAGAAAAGAAAAAGAAAAAAGAAAAGAAGGAGGAGAAGACGACAGAATATGTTTAATAAGAGTACATAGGGTCAGTCCGAACACACTGCTGAGTTGTTTTAATACACTAGTTAAAACGCCTGGTGTCTCTTATATATGTTTGCACAGCTAGAAAAACAATTTCATTTTCTTTATCACTAAAATTTGTATTGCCAATACACAATTTGTCAACGTTCAACGGATGGAAGAGTCTGGTTGATATAAACAGGTCACGCCTCTGTTCAGTAAATCGACAACATTTAAAAAGAAAATGTTCAGCATCTTCTTTGTCTTGTCCACAGTCGCATGTTGGTGATAATCGTAAATGGTTCAAATACAAATCACCATTAAGGTTGCTGCATAAGTTTCGAATGCGAGCATGAATTACAGAAAGTGATCGTAAGCCGCATAAATAAAACGACGGGACAGTGGGACGCTTAAACATTGTGTTGAGGAGACAACATTTAAATGCCTTTAAAAATACTAATTCACGAACATGTGTAGGTAGATTATTCCAAAGACTTAATGACGAAGGGATAAATGATTTGGAAAATAATTCTGTTCTCCTTATCGGTGTTACGTAGTCATCGGAGTTCCTCAAGTTGTAATTATTAATATCTCTAACAAACGGAGGAAACAAGTTATTTACACTCTCAGGCAACATTTTATTTTTAGCTTTAAATACAGTTATGAGTTTCTGAAATGTTCGTCTGTCTGCCTAGCGAAAGCCATCCAATTTCGACGATTAATTTGTTAATAGATACGGATCGAGTCAAACCGGTAACAATACGCGCAGCTTCATATTGCAGTTGTTCTAAAGAGTTTCTCTCACCGACAGTACAACCGTCCCACACTGTGGAAGCATATTCTAAAATTGGTCGCATATATGATATATATACTTGATTCATAGTTTTTCGACCTACTTTGTATTTTAAAATTCTCATTAGGCCTAAAACTTTGGATGCTGAGGTTAGAATGTTTTTAATATGTTCATGCCATTTACCATTATTACTTATAGTCAGGCCTAGATGTTTGTGATGTTCTACAAATGTAAGTTGTACGTCATTAAAAAATAAATTTGGTTGTCTGATGTTATTTGTTGACGTTATAAATAAAACTTCACTTCAGTTTTATTTGGGTTAAACTTTACTAACCATGTTTTAGCCCATTCAGACATAATTTGCAAGTCATGATTTAATATACCTTCCATATCTTCTGTGTTAGAAGTTGCGACTGAAAGCGAGCTATCATCGGCAAATAATCTAGTAATGCTTAACATATGTTCAGCGATATCGTTTATGTAAATTAAAAAGAACAAAGGTCCGAGTACTGAACCTTGCGGAACGCCAGCTGTTATTATTTTTAAATCTGATTTGGCATTTCCTATAAAGACTCTCTGTTTTCTATTGGAGAGGTAATCTGAAATCCATGATAAAAGTTTGCCATCGATACCATTTTGTTTCAGTTTAAATAGTAATGCTTTCCGCCAAACGCGATCAAATGCCTTAGATATATCAGCAAAGACAATACACATAATTTGTTTTGCATCAAGTGTTTGGCATATTTGATGGTAAATATCTAATAGTTGGTAAACTGTGGAATGACCCGGTCGGAAACCGAATTGGTTAGCAAAAAGCAAATTGTTAAAGACTAAGAAGTTAAAAACATGTTTAAAAATAATTCTGTCTAAAATCTTTGCAACGCAACTAAGTAACAAAATCGGTCTATAGTTACTTGGGGAATTAAAAACTCCCGCTTTAAATAATGGCATAACAATAGCACTTTTCCATAAGTCGGGATAAATGCTTTCATTAATGGAGCGATTAAAAAGTGTACAGAGTGGTTTTGAAATGGTATTAACTGTTTCTTTCAACATCCTATGACTTATTTCATCCTCTCCACTAGCCTTGTGCATCACTAAAATCTTAATTATATCTACAATTTCAGATTCCTGTATTACTATATCATCTATTCTCGAATTAGTTCTGTGAAAAAACTGTGGCAATCTCGCATCTACAAGGTATTGCGAAAGATAATCCGATTGATCACCGTTCGAACACAATCACTAAATTACTTGGCGTTTCGTTAAATGGTTCATGTATATACCGAATTATTTCAAATGACACTAGACGGTTTCGTTTGTCATTAAATGGTTTCATTTGATATTGTGTGAAAATATTCACTAAACAAAATGGAATTTTACTATTTAAAAAGATATGTTGTATGATCTGTGTTTTTGCTAAACTATTTCAAAAGACACCAGACAGTTTCGATGGTCTTTAGATGGTTTCAGTTGATACCCATAGAAATGTTTCATCGTTATAAAAATGTGTGGCTTGGATATTTGTTAAATGAGTTCATAAAATACTAAATGGTTCGAAAACTTTCATTAAACGGTTTCATCTATTATTAAACAAATCGTGTTTTCATCAAACGGTTCATACTTATTTTGAACGGTCTGGAAAAGTACATTAAATGGTTTAATAAGACGCTAAATTAAAAGACACAAGTGATTGAATGGACTGTTGTTTTGTTAAATCGTGAGACAAGAGACATCATCTTAAGTAAGTTATATGTTTTGATGGGTTTGGCCGCCCATATACATGCCAAGCACTTTAATTAGTTGCAGATGGATTGTATTGAATTGAATGTCTAATTAAATGCGTTTTATTTATTTACTAAAGAAGTATAATTAAACATTTCCATCTTTATTTATTCCTAAACTTTATAAATATTCACAGACTGGAAGAAGTTGTGTATTTGATGTAGGACTGTGTAGGCCTAGGTATCTACACTCAAGCCCCACATGCACACAGCTACGGACCTAAATAGAAATATATTGGCGGTCGTTTTATTTTGGCGGTTTTGGTCTGAAGCGCCGAAATAAATCTTCCATCAATATTTGACGCAAAAATAAACCAAAAAACAAGAATAATGAGCGACCTACCGTGCCTTTATTCAGTTTTTGAGAGATGACGTATTTTCAGAAAGGGGAGTAACTCGTTTACACTAAAGCCCATCACCTTCAATGTTATCAAAGCCAAGTATATTTGCAACTAGGAATCTTTTATTTACATACTATAAACAGAATGAACTACAATAAAGAATTGCTTTATTTTTATGTTGATGTTGCTTTGTTTTAGTACTAGTTTACCAAGCCACACGTCATTATTAATGTATTATCTGATAAATATCGTATTATCACAGTCCTGCTAAGTTTAATGACTCTCTGATTATCTCAGTTTGTGTTGATAGTTTGTTTTTTCAATAATTACTCAATACTATAGTGAACAAAAGTGAAAATCGCTTACCAAATCTTGCAGCACGTATTTAATCTACATACTAAGCTAACGGTAATCATGGTTGATTACGTACACTGAATTATAGTTATGTGCCATTATGGTAACCCCACCATATACTCGAAAGAAACCCCTTTTTTCTGGATTATGAAATGTTTTCAGGACGATTTTATCATAAGTGTTTTATTTTGGCGGTACATAGACAAGAGTGCCATAATTAAACGCTGCCAGTTAATAGATTTTTTGAAAAACGCCAACATTTCGGGCGGGCGGGCAACAAATATAATCCCTATACAATAGCACGGACCGTGACAATAGTCAGCTTGTGATGAATATGTAGATTATGAAGGTCTTAATGTATTCCACCCGTTTTTGCAAAAAATATTATAAGTTTATATCTGAAAATGTAACTTGAGGGTGAGATTGATCTCAACTTGAGAAGTTTTGTTCAAGCGGCAGATAGATAAACTAACCAGTGAATTACCTTTGATAGGGGCGGGTGAACGTGTTCGTAGTCCAATGTCGTAAATCATAATATTTACCAGACAAAGAGAGAAAGAATGAAAGAGACAGAGATAGACAGCTAGAGACAGAGAGGGAATGTCAGGAGATAGAGAGAGATAATTTGAGGATACAGAGAGAGAGAGAGAGAGAGAGATAATGTGAAGAGAGAGATATAGATAGAGAGATAGTATTCCAGAATATAGAGAGAGATATAATGTGAGGAGAGAGAGAGAGGAAAGAGGAAGAATGTCAGAAGAGAGATATAGATAGGGAGATTATCAGGAGATAGAGAGAGATAATGAGAGAGGAGAAAGACAAAGAGAATATCAGGAGAGAGAGAGTGTCAGGAGATAGAGAGAGAGACAGGGCACTCGTTTGGCAATTTTTGGGGCCGAAATTCGGCTCCATTTCCCTCCCCTAAATGTATATATTTTCCCCCCTTTTCCTGTGAAAAATTCTCCTCTTAAAAAAAAACGAAGTTTTTTATTAGAATTTTTTTAACTCCAATACAGGAAAACAGCATACATTTTGCAATTTGTATTGGTAAATTCTTCGTACCAGTTAAATAATAAAAAAAAACAACACTAACACTACGAACATCGATGTCGCGATGTCGCATTGTCGGGCGTCGCATTATCGTGCACGACAACGCGACATTATGGGGGCACTCCACAGTTTAATGTACATTTTTCAATCATCAAACCCATGACAAGCTCTTAGCCTGAATCCTTGAGCAAAAATAAATCACATCATCATTGTGTCATACATTTCTTAGAAGACAATAAAATTACCCATGTTTCCATACCAAATAAAAGTACCAAAAAGCATTTTCTGTACAACTTTAGTCCCATTTCTTTAAGATTACCCCACCCCTTAAAACATGCTAAAAATGCAATTTAAGCAATATTTCAAATGTCAATAAATAAAAATAAAAACATTTCCTACACATATCAGGGTCATGTCTGCACTCATAATGCTCTTGCATATCAGGAAATGCTAAATTTTACATACCTAGTCCGGCATTTTAAAAAGTTATTCCATGCTGATCTCCCCGTCAGTGAAAATCAGCCATTTTAACTACTTTTAGGAAGTTTTTGATTGGTTCACATTTTTCTATTTATAGCCTCAAAAAAAAACAAAGAATGCATATTCCAATACACCAAAATAAACTTAGAAGTAATCAAAACTGAAAAAAACATCAAACATGTGCTTCATAATTATTATAAAGACCATCCATGGACCTAAAAGATGCTTAGTTGGTTTCTTTCTGATTTAAAAAAATTTGAAACGCCCCTTTTTCCATTTCGCGAATTTATTCCGGACGTCTTGACATACGTATTATTGCGATTGTCCAAAAATTGGCCTAACAGCACCTTTTTAAGATAACACTGAAATAGCCTTTTAAACAGCTTTTTTGCAAACTTTTTTCTTTCGGTCTGTTTTTTTCCATAGCATGAAAAAGGTCTGAAATTTGCAATCAGAAGTCATTTTCTCTCTAAAAAGTTGCCTCCTATAACCCGATTTATATAAAGCCGCTATCTTATGCGATTTTTTTTAATTTTAACGCGACACGACATAATGACGTCATGTGACATGACGTCACCCCACATGCTATTCTATGTTTAACGTCATTTTACTATGACATCAAAATACCATAGCAACCAGTACTTAAATGGGACATTACCATTAGCAAACTGTACATATATTGAAACAGTGTTATGGCAAACCGAAGAATTACACCAATGGTTAGTTTTTAAATGGCAAAAAGCCCACCTCAAACTTAGAAAATCCTACTAAAATTGCAAATACCAACCGCAAGACACATGGGATCCTGAGATATCGCAAGTTAGATATCTCACGATAAGTTACGATACATCTTGAGAAATTGTAAGATATATCTCTATTTATTTTGTGGTATCAATGACTCAAGATACATTGAGATATCTCAAGATAATTGTCTCAAAACAACTTAAGATATCTCAAGACAGTTATCTCAAGATAATATTGAGATATCTTGAGATTAATTGAGATATCTCAATACAAATATCTCAATATAAATTGAGATATCTCAAGATAAAATGTGATATCTCAACACGGAGTATCTCAAGATAAATTAGACATATATCGAGATATCTCAAGATACGGTGCATCGCGGTGTATTACAATATACATATTTTACCGAGTTGTTCATAATCTGGGTTTCGTAGCAATGCGGGTTTGCCTTATCGACAAATTACATTCTAACCGAAGTAGTTCTCTTCGCAAACAAACTGAATGGTATCAAACTTTGAAAATATGTTGAAATACAGACAAAAAATCCTTCATTTGACTGTTTTAGTAAAAAAAGGTTTGACCCTTAAGGGGGCACTCCACAGTTTAATGTACATTTCTCAATCATCAAACCCATGACAAGCTCTTAGCCTGAATCCTTGAGCAAAAATAAATCACATCATCATTGTGTCATACATTTCTTAGAAGACAATAAAATTACCCATGTTTCCATACCAAATAAAAGTACCAAAAAGCATTTTCTGTACAACTTTAGTCCCATTTCTTTAAGATTACCCCACCCCTTAAAACATGCTAAAAATGCAATTTTAGCAATATTTCAAATGTCAATAAATAAAAATATAAAAAATTCCTACACATATCAGGGTCATGTCTGCACTCATAATGCTCTTGCATATCAGGAAATGCTAAATTTTACATACCTAGTCCGGCATTTTAAAAAGTTATTCCATGCTGATCTCCCCGTCAGTGAAAATCAGCCATTTTAACTACTTTTAGGAAGTTTTTGATTGGTTCACATTTTTCTATTTATAGCCTCCAAAAAACCCAAAGAATGCATATTCCAATACACCAAAATAAACTTAGAAGTAATCAAAACTGAAAAAAACATCAAACATGTGCTTCATAATTATTATAAAGACCATCCATGGACCTAAAAGATGCTTAGTTGGTTTCTTTCTGATTTACATGGACATTCATGCGAAACTGAGGACTGCCCCCTATGTCGTATTGTCGTAATGTCGCCCACGACAACTCGACATTCTTTCAATTGTCGTAATGTCGCCATCGACATCGCGACATTACGGCAATTGAAAGAATGTCGCGTTGTCGTGGGCGACATTACGACAATACGTACGGAAGCGTATTCGTGCCTCGTCTTGTTGGGTTATAGTGAATTTCTCCTTAATGAACTTGACATTTTTTTCTTTTCTATATATCGCGTTGAAACAAAACAAATAAAAATATATCAATATAAAGGTACTCGACGTAATGAGTATTATGTGTATTACACGAGATATTTATGTGATATACGCGGGTTCTTTATTTCAAGTCATGTACATTTTGTCGATAATGTGACATAAATATGTCGATTTAAAATCTAAAAAATGGTAAAACAAATCGAGTTAACGTCATAATATAATTAAATTAAATTTGCACCGAAATGATTAGCCCCGGTCATCCGGCCTGCTTCTAATTTCAGACATGTATGATGTATATGTCTTACTTGCAGATATCGGTCTTGGCAGATTAGGCCGATTAAAGTACTCACTAGCGATTAGCCAACTGTATTCGCCATTTTTTACGCAAATAAATGTCAACATTTGTATAATGTTAAGTTATAAATAAAGCTGCATGAGGATGGGGGTAAAACATGTTTTCCCTTTGAATAGGGTCCTAGGCATTCAAGCTAAAATTCATGAAATTCAACCACAGACAGTCTTGGGTTGCAGGGGCTTCACCTGGACTCTATAACAAATGGTAAACTGCCCATAGGAATCCCATCTCACTCCTGACCCTCACAGGACCTTGACAATTGGGCAGACGGTATTATGCATCTTACTGGCAAATATTAGTCTGGGCAGATACTACAAAAAAAAAGCGCCCACTGTATTCGCCCGTTTTTCGCGCACATAAAAGTCAACGTTTACATAACATTACGTTGTAACTAAATAATGAGGGTGGGGTTGTGTATGGTGGGGGTAGCCGGAGGGGGTCTCATAAAAGGATAACAACAAATTGAATTTGAATAATAACAGATAACAATGAACAGTTCACAGTAAATCAAATAACAATCCTAAATTTTACAATTCACGATAGGTGGTGGAAGTTTGTTTGTTTGTATGGAGTTTTACGTCATTTCCAACACATGTAAGGTTATATCTGACAGTCGATTTTTATGTGGTGGAGGCAGACCATCCGTAATAATCGACACTTCCTCACGTACAAGTCAAGCTCCCAGTGGGATTCGAACCCGCGGTGAGAGGAGAGAAGGTTTACAACTTAACGTCGGTAGTGGAGGGGGTGGGAGGGGGACACTTTAAATACGTAACAGACAACATTAAATTAACCAATAACAGATAACAGTTAATATTATGTCAAAATAACAGAAAACAAAGTATAAATGTCGCTAATTACAGCATAACACAACAGTTTAGGTACACCTGTTGTCATCATGTGCTGCTTCTCACAAGTTAAAAGACATTTTAAATTTTAAAACTATTAATTAACATGAAAATACGTCTATAGTACAAAAACTCTCTCGAAGTCTCGCCAAAATCTCCCCAACGTTAGTTGCCAGTTAAACCATCCATTTTTCCCCAGGCCCTGGTGATGTTTCCCCAGGCTGAATCCGTGTAGCATAGCGTAGCGAAGAATTTAAAAGCAGTACGGGTGACCAAGGCTAGAGTAAAGTTTCTTTAAAAATGTTGACACCTCAAAATGAGGTCATACCGAAAAACGGGTATGATCGATGATTGGTCAAAGTCAGTTTTTAAATTCTGAAAGATATGGTTACGTTTATTGTTTTCTTCTGGGTAGGTCTGGGTAGATAAGACCAAATAAAAGGTCATGCAAACGTTGACTTTTATTTGCGTGAAGAAATGGCGAATACAGTCGGCTAATCGCTAGTGGGTACATTAATCGGCCTATTCTGCCAAGACCGATATCTGCAAGAAAGACATATACATCATACATGTTTGGCTGTTAGAGACTAGAATACACGAACAACAAAGCGAAGTAAAGAAATCAGAGGCAGGCCGGATGACCGGGGCTAATCATTCCGGTGTAAATTTGATTTAAATAAAGCACACATTTAACTCGATTTGTTTTACCATTTTTTTTGATTTTAAATCGACATATTTATATCACATTATCGACAAACTGCACATAACTTGAAACAAAGATCTCGAATATATCACATAAATATCTCGTGTAATACACATAATTCTCATTACGTCGAGTACCTTTATATTGATATATTTTTATTTGTTTTGTTTCAACGCGATATAAAGAAAAGAAAAAAATGTCAAGTTCAATAAAAACGATTTATTGTAAAATAAAGGACCATTTCAACGTATTTGTTTTGCATTCATTGAATTACAACGTGTTTTTTCGACACAAATATATCGATATATAGATATATATCATAACAACTCGAGATAGTTTAAAATGAGAAATTCAATATAACCCAACAAGACGAGGCACGAATACGCTTCCGTAGCTGCTAATCGGCTGGTTCTGGGGCATCAGTGTGTTCTTAAAATAGAAGATATTGCTGTAGGCTGATCAATTACCAATAGACGAATAAAGCGCCACATACAGGAGAAATACAGTTTTGGTAAACCTCGACATAAACAAAGCTGTTTTTTTCCGAAAGTGTACATTCTTTATAACACTCGTCTTACACTGTTAAATCAACATTTATATTCCAAGCGCAATGTTTTTATCGTGTCAGTTCATTTGCTCCATTTTGTAAAGGAGGAAAATAAAAATTGTGTTCTCCTTTAATTACTTTTCCTTCCAGTGGGACTTACAGTTCTGCTCAACCCGGGGCTAGAGGGCGTGAGCGGTAGCTAGCATATTTCACTACCGCTCATGAACAGTCTCAATCAAACCGAGACTGCAATATTTCGTATGTGTCGTTTTCGGCCGTTTCCAAAGGTCCATTATCATACTCTTTTTTTTAGCAAACGTAAGCACAAATATATTTGGTCGACGAATAATAAAGTAAATCTTGGTCACGCTGACAATAAACTATAAGGGTTTATTGCAATTTCTTTCTTGATTAACAAAAACAACACTTTAATAGTGGAGAAAAAAATTTCGCTGGATCACTTAACTTAGACACGCACTTTTTTACGTGTTTTCATGATTAAATCCGGTCTCTTGTTAATTTCGTCTGACGTTTTGTTGATTTGGTACTTAATGTTGATGTAATGCTTCCCATATTGATCATCTGTAAAGTAGTATTAGGCACGTACTATTGGGTAATACCCTTGCATTTTTTATAAAGACACGCAAATTTGACCACATTTTTTAACTGTTATCGCTATCAGTCAATAAGGCCGCCTTAAAATTCGCGTGTATGCATGCATTATTTAAATTACAGAATGTAGCGAAAACGAGGTTTTATGAATTAAAACCTTAATTTCGGGTTGTAAAATTAAAACATGTAATAGGTACTTTTAAACAGGTTATCACATTTTTTCAGTAAAACATGTTTTTAAACGTGTTTTATTGTCGAAATATCCGTTATACAATCCTGCTAATATACGCTTTCCCATAGCTTAATGGAATTAAGATCAGACCATTGCAAAGACCATATACGCGTGGTCCTTTGCTGTAACACGATCTTCGTATCAACAAGCTGCTAACTTATTTCTAGGATTTTAGTTTTGTTATATTCATATATACATGATCATCTTTGTGATTTACTTATATCGCCTATTAGTCTTGACTAGTCTGTTACAGGATATAGCTTGGCGGGGGTTTCTTTATTTACACTGTCCCATTTAACTGACATGACAATATGGAAATAGTGAGATCTGGTGCACCCTTGAACCTGGTTTAAAACCCTAGCGGCATTTTGCCACTGAGCGTTCCAAAGCGCGTATCTTTATTGTCAACTAGTTTGTGTTTGTGGTGTTGAATATTTTGTTTCTTTTTTTTCTTGTATATGTTGCTGGTTTTAATGCCTGTTTTTGTTTGACTGTGTTCTGTGAATGCTACATTTCCAACATTTAACTTTTATACCAACATTTAGAAACTTCAGATTTCAAACTAAGAAAATTTAAGAATACTGAAGCACGTTTTCTCAAAAGTAGAATTGTTTTATTTTAATATTGACAGTAAAATTGTTTATTAAGACGTTCTTGAAGATTGTAATTAGTACTAGAGGTTGGTTTTAGTATAAACAGATGTCTCCCCCGCTGAGAAAGTCCGGACAAAGTGTATGTATTAAGTGTGTCTTCAAAAGGACCATAACTCCGCCAGAAAATCAGAAATAATTCAACCGGAACACGACGACGATATGCGCAATTAGGCATGGTACTGATCTCTGCAAATGTTCGTTGAAATCCAGCCAGGGGTTCAGGAAAACTAATCCGGACAAAGTTTGAGACATACAGACATAGAAACAGACAGAGAGACAGACCGCCAGCGCAAAAGCAGTATGCCTCCACTCCACAAAATGGGTGAAACTTACTAAAAAATGATAAAGCGCATTTATACGTAAAATAGTTAAGCCGTTTGTGTTTAAACTATTAGTGTTTAATTTGATAAATGTAGAAACAAATATATTCAGTATTCAGTATTCTGCACAACCTATTAATTAAGCCGCAAGATAAATTTACAACATAAACTGTGGTGAGACTCACTTATTATGTATACACATTTTGATACCAACATCCGTGCTTTAGCTTTTCCGGCTCCTGAAGTAAATATGGTATTACCCAGTTGTTGGTTTCCGCAAGCATTTATGCTGATTAAGTAAATTTGAATTCACTAGCGTTGCAATAATATCTCCAATCTTTAATATTTTACTGGAAAGGTCAACACATTTTACTTTCTAATAATATTATGCAAATGTGATATTACGGATAATCTTCACGTTTAGAGTAGTTCGGCAACAGTGTGTTACCAAGTGTAGTTGTCTGTCTTAGCCTGTTCACAATAACTACCTAGTACTCATCAAGCACAATATGTGATGAAGATGTCTGGTGTCCTTATTCGGTATCAAATGATCACTTATATGACATACATAATTTGGAATATACAGAATGCAGTCGGATAAACATGCTGCATTAGAAAAAAACGAATAGTCATAAGTCATAGTACTTAAAGTATTATGGAAGGAAGGAAGGGAGGGAGGGAGGGAGGGAGGGAGGGAGGAAGGAAGGAAGGAAGGAAGGAAGGAAGGAAGGAAGGAAGGAAGGAAGGAAGGAAGGAAGGAAGGAAGGAAGGAAGGAAGGAAGGAAGGAAGGAAGGAAGGAAGGAAGGAAGGAAGGAAGGAAGGAAGGAAGGAAGGAAGGAAGGAAGGAAGGAAGGAAGGAAGGAAGGAAGGAAGGAAGGAAGGAAGGAAAGGAAAGTAAGGAAGGAAGGAAGGAAGGAAGGAAGGAAGGAAGGAAGGAAGGAAGGAAGGAAGGAAGGAAGGAAGGAAGGAAGGAAGGAAGGAAGGAAGGAAGGAAGGAAGGAAGGAAGGAAGGAAGGAAGGAAGGAAGGAAGGAAGGAAGGAAGGAAGGAAGGAAGGAAGGGAAGTCCTCTTACAGAGTATGTCATGTCGGATTGGAATAGGGAATAATGATGAGCAAAAATGACAAACAAAAGAAGAGGACTGATTTCCGAAATGAATTCTATGTTCTCGAAATACTACTGTAGTCAGATTCTACCTACCATTGTAGGAATTCTATGTTCTCCAAATACTATTGTAGTTAGATTCTACCTACCATTGTAGGAATGCTATGTTCTCGAAATTCTATTGTAGTCAGATTCTACCTGCCATTGTAGGAATTCTATGTTCTCCAAATTCTATTGTAGTCAGATTCTACCTGCCATTGTAGGAAAGCTATGTTCTCGAAATACTATTGTAGTCTGATTCTACCTGCCATTGTGGGACTTCTACCTCCGGAATGAACGACAGCTGGTTATATCTTTGACCTGAACTATATAACATAACTTTTTTGCTTGTGTTATCAGGTGGAGCAGGTTCCGGCAAAAGCACGTTCGTGAAACAGATACGCCTTCACTGCGGAGATGGTTTCCCTGAAGTGGAAAGGGGGAAATATACAAATCAAGTATTTGACAACATTGCTACTGCTGCTAATAAGGTTATAGAAAACATGCAAAGACTGCAAATCAAATTTGAAACAGAAACATTACAGGTAAGTTGTATATACTTGGATCCCGATATGCCGTTATAGTTGTAGTTAAACATATACTAAAGGGGGGAAAACGCAACACTGGAATTTCTGCTATCTAGTGTATGTATACTATGCTGCTGTTAATCAAATGATACATGGCTACATAAGGTATTTCCTTTCAGGAAAAAAAGACTAAAACAACACGTAACATACCAGTTATCCCTTCAAAATGTTATTATTGATCGAATACGCGTTTGACTCAAGCAGATAAGCAAACTTGGAATGTACAATTTTGCAATCGTTTTACATTAAATACAGACTGAAATGGCTCAAGCTTTCAACATTGATGAAATTCGTGTTAGAAAGTGTATTGCGATTAAAAAGTCTACAACAGCATAGTTGTGTTCTTTCTCTAACCAGCTGCAACTTTTCTTTTTATAAAACAGCTTGGAATTTCTCTACAACGTGGAATTACGTGTGCATATAAAAATTATATAGCGGAAATTCTCGGGTTGCGTTTCGTTTTTTCGTTTAGCAAATATCAGCTGCCCTTCGCCTGAGTCGAGGGTTCATACTCAGTTATTGAGATGTTTGCGTGTGGCGTAGTCCTCTTCGCAAACATGTTTGCTAAAACGACTGCTTCTCAAAAAATCGTTTGGTATTGTGTGAGATAATGCGTATTAGTTTAATTTTAATCAATAATGTTTAATTGCATGCCTCGATTGTCCTGACTTTCGTCTAATTGGATACAACAGTAATTTCTGAATAATATCGGTTGTTAAGGAAAATATCAGGCTCGATGCCCAACGTTAAAAACAATGTCTAAATGTAACAGTCATGAAGTGTGAATCCGTGTGAAGTGTTTCACATCTAACAAGTAGTTATCTGCAGAGAACTTTTGTCACAAATTACGATAACGACATAAGGAACATTAAATAAAGGTTTATCATAAACATCATTTTATTTTACAATCGCGAACGCTCGACCAATTCCGTCATTCTTCGGGATCTCGTATCGTGTGTATATTGAGCTTCGGTATGTTCACAATCTTGACATTTTGTTAGCCGGAAGGTAAAGGCACAGAAAATAGTGCACTGTTGCTAAGTAAACAATATAGCCGTTAGCCACTCGTGTTGATGTATAATTTGCGTAGCATGTTTGTTTTTTTAGAATGCAGATGAATGTTTTATCACTGCTTTCATGTAAATAAACTATTGATGGAGCAATCGGCTGAATAACATTGCAACATTTGGATGATAACTTTGATTTTAAATGCAAATTTGTTTTGGCGGGAATCTAAGGCGCGATGACGTAACCAATATGGAAACCTTCGATTTACATTCGAGCGAAGCAGTGTAGGAGAAGTTGCGAATGTTTATTTTACACAAAGCTTCCTATTGACCTTGAGAATCTATTTCGTTTGGAATGTTTGTAATCGTTATACAATGTCTCTATTTGATTACTTGTTGTATTTAGTTTTCAAATACATTTTTACGTATGTATTTTTTTTATATTTCTTTTGTAAACAACATTTACCCCTCTTACTTTCTCAGTATTGTTGTTGATACATTTATCAAAGAAAGTTTATCTAACTTGTACCATATTATGCTGATTAATTGTATATTTGTTTTAACAATGTATGTATGAATTGAGTTTAATATCGCTTTTAACAATTTATCGTTCAACACTTTCGCACAGATTACACAATTTCCCCACAAACTGACCAGGTTAGAGAGTCTTCACTAGAATGAATGTAATTCTAGAATGAATGTAAATTGTACACATCATGTTACGGAAGTGGTCATTTTAATAATAGACTCGCGTAAAACACATTTCTTTTCCAGAAACAGTCCGAAGATTTTCAGAGACGAAATCCGATCCTCAATCTTAAGGAGCTTTTAAAACAAGTCTCTGAAGACACAGAAGAACCAGATTCGTCCCCAACGCCAAAAGGTGCCAACAGTCTCATCCAAATGGCTTGCTCAGAGCTGACGAAACGATTCACTTATCTCAACCTAAAATGCAATGGACTTTCTACGTTTGACCAAAAATTGTTGCTGTTATTTTGGGAAGATGTAGGATTTCAAGAGGGTTATAGCCAGAGGTCGAGATACACGGGGGACATGATGCTGACGCCCCAGGAGGTGTAGTAAGTGAGTTTGATGCTTTCAGAAAAACAACATATGTTAGTAATTTGCTTTTAATGCTGGTAATGTTCTAAACTGTCACATAATGGACAAGCAAGGTTTTACGCAAGCGTAAAATAGCTGCCGAGAGAAAATAGCATTATATCTGAGTTGGAACTGGGAACAAAGTTTAACATAGTTTCTGTGATCAAGTCACGGGTGTTTAAACGATATTGAAAAAATACTGCTGTCAGGAAGACGTAAACACGCCACGACCGTTTATTTCTTACCAGCCAATTTCTTCCCAATTTTTACATCAGTTCTTCCTAAGGGACAATTTGAATCAAGGTTGGAGACCTCGCTTCGCTTCCTTGACATACGACATATTGATTATATATCCATCTTTGTAGCACGACATGCTAGAAGTACACATCAGCACAGAAATACAAGGGCTCACATGTAAGGGATGCGTGTGCGTTAGCGTGTGCATTACAACACAGATAAACTTTTCACTGCTACCATGTGTAATTGTAAGATCGCGTTATCAAAGTGAAAAACTCAAAGAAACTGTTCATTGCTACCTTACTATGTGCAGTTATGAAAACCATATAAGCGAATAAGTCTACTCTATAGTCGATTGATGCATGTAGTTCTTTAAGTAAAATTAATGAGTAAGATACAAAATAACCTTGAGCTGTAAGATTAATTTGTTAAATGTGGAGGTAGTTAGGTGTCGGATTAAGGTAAATAACTGGAGACTGGCTTATAGTGAATAATTAAGAAAATCATAACTCCGTGTTAACCCCCTACTTTTGCCGCTGACCGTTCTAAGGCGGTACCCTAATGGCAACCTGTTTTGTCAATCCTTACTTAAGATGTTTTATCAATTATAATTGTTGCTGTTATTGATGTAAATGCGTGTTTTTGGATGACTGCTTTCTGTGAATTTTACACTTCCGGTTCATATGTTAAATCTAATGTTATCACGAATAATTAAGACTTTCATTATCGGAATGCCAAGGTGGTGTGTTTTTGTAGCATTCCTTTGCATGTTAAATACTGATACCTGGACCTGCAGATAATTGGAACTGTAGGTGATATGATATTTTAGGAAAACAGGCCTGTAGGAAAATTATTTTGGTAAAGTTACATTAAAACGTGAAAGATACACATACATGCACATGTGAATACATACTGAATAGGGGATCCCTTTGAGGCAACGAACCCGAGCAAGAGAGCAAATTGACATATTCGGCTTTATTGAGTTTGTTCATGATAAGTAATTTGCCATCCCCGCATCACCGCACCCCCGCCCCCCCCCCCCCCCCCACCACCCCGACACCAACCCTGCACCTCCACCCCCAACCCCACAACACCACAACCCATTACAGCGCGGGCTTAAGCGGCTTTATAGTGTGTTTTTGTTCAAATCAAGGTTTTATTTTATGTTATACAACATATAGCAGAAATCCTAGCGTGTATATAATTCGACAGTTTTTTCTGCACTATTCAAGTGCTCTTTATAAACAACAGATTAGAACATACATGTTCTATATATATGAATCTACTTTCATGTATTGGGGATGTGGGAGTGGGTGTGGGGATGGGCGGGGCAGGGCAGCAACTGTTGGCATTGTTATGCCCTGTAAAGTTTCATGACATAAAAACATTTGTGTATGGTCAACACATAATTTGGCAAAATATTGATGGAGTGGGGCTAACCATACTCTAGCCAACCACCCCGCCTTGTCAGATTATTGGAGGGACTGACCCATTGCACCCTTCCCCCACACGTTCCTACGCCTATGAATAGCATCGGCTTCCTGTTGCTTCCTGTTGCTGCTGCATATATAATAGGTTTACTCCATGTCCTCAGATGTATATAATCAAACAAATAAAAAATGTATAGTGATCTGAGAACTGTCTGCTTCTATCCTCCAGGAAGTGTCAATTACAAAGAAGTTGGATATAAAATATCAAATAGCACAAAACCCGTATAACTGTCTGTGGTTATACCAGAAAAATATGAAATTCCAGCTTAACTTCCTTGTAAACAGTGTGTACATCATTCGTGCATCTACGAAATAACAATAATTTCATTTACGAAGAATAGAAATAAGAAACCCGAAAATATCAAATGAAAAGTTAGGATAATTAATACCGCCGAGAAATAATGCTGAATCGGAGTTCTTGGAAATATAACGAACGTCAAACAAACGCACCACTTTTATCATTTTAATTTTTCTTTTTATAGTTATTGTTTTATTTGAATAGGGAGAACTAGAGTTAACACACATCAGAGGAATGCATCTGTAGTGTAACCGCATCAAAGCAAGATAACTTGTATGATCGTTTTTCTGCCATAACATTGATAAATGATTTTACTGCGGAATAGGCTCATAAAAAAGACAACTGAATCATTTAAGGGAGTTTCTTAGGTCATTCAACTTTATAAGGGAATAATGTAATATAATCCATAGAACTGAAAGAATTAATGCTGGTATATGGTACGTCGACACGTAAAGGGGTATAATGTGCGCAGCTGATGAAAATAAAGTAGATATATATACTGAAATGGGGATCCCTGGCAAAGGGAAGCAACAAACACAAACAAGAGAGAAAAGTGGTCGGTTTTATTGAGTCTGTTCATAAGAGGTAATTTAAAAAGTGCAACATCTCTCAAGCCTCCCAGCACCCCTATACTCACATGTTATTAATCGTGAAAAAAAATAGATTAAAAAATATAGGTTTAACTATCTGTTAATCCTGCGCGCTGCGACAAATATGAAACGAGTTAAATATTATTTTACACTTTACCATCCTTTATAGCGAGTAAAATGTTCAGACTAGAATCGACCGTCATATATAACTTTTCATGTGTCGAAAATGACGTAAAACACCATACAAACAAACAAACAAATCCACGAGACATACGTGTTTATATGAAACAAACACAAATGTTTTTTGTGTTTTTCATTGGACACTTTCGCTAAATGATGAGTTACTACCGATAATCCCATCGGCTGCGTTCTCGCTCCTCACCGCTGCGGGTTCGAATCCCATTGAGAGCTCGACTTTTCAAGCGAGAGAGTGTCGATTCTTACGGATGGCGAGATGTATACAGTACTGGTTCTACCCAGGAAAGTTTGGGTGGTCTGCCGCTACGACAATTAAATCGCCCGTCATGTATGACCTAACATGTGCTAAAAATGATGTAAAACACCATTCAAACAGACTGGTGTGTTACGTCATTTTAGCACATGTTAGGCCATATACGACAGTCGATTATTGTGTGGTAAATACAGACCACCCCATATTTCCTGGGTAGAACCAGTACTGTAAACCTTCCGCCATCCGTAAGAATCGACACTTTCTATATTGAATTTATATGGCGGAATATTACTTGGACGTTTTTGTTTTGGTGAAGGACGACGAGCGTGCGAGACCTCGTCTCGGTCAATAAAATGACGTTATCAAACGGCTTAAAAGCTGTTTTAGGAGAGACGGATTTCAAATGTGTGGGGATATCGTCGATAACAGTTTGCACTAATTGTATTGTTCAAGCAATTTAACGTTTTTATCGAGAAATTTCATTGGAATATCTCATACACTCTGCCTGAAATCTGTGAAATACTATGATGCATGGCTGCATAGCAAATTTATCTAACGAGTTTAATTAATACATTTTAATAATTTTTAACGGTTACGGAAATCGTCGAGGTAATTCCGATTGCATACCGAGCTAAACGGAAAAGATCGAGCGATGATTCGGACTTCATTTGCATTTGTATTACAATAGTTCAGTATGGTATTTAACAACTGAGTCATCATTTTTTAAACTGTTGTTTAGACGTATTGCTAAAAAGAACAAATTATCTAATTGTCTACTTTCTCTCTTTTTTCAGTTTTCTCAGCTACATACAACGGATATTGAATGAGCGATACGTACCGAGTCTTCAGGATATTTTATACATTAGAAAACCAACACTCGGCATTATCGAACATCAGTTTTGTATGGAGAACTTGACCTACAGGTAGGTGTAACTGTGAATGAACTTGAACAAGTATTAGACATTTATGTACTATACTGCTCAAACATATTAACGGATTGTTTGTCGATTTTCCATTTGCTAAATGCCCCGGGTTTTATGCCAAATGCTTATCAAGACATTAAACTTTTGTTGCAAATCAGAATTACAGTCCTTCCAATCCTGTGAAGTACCATAGCCAAATATTTGTAAATTTTCATTTTTTTCATAAAAATACAGATTTGTTCCTGAAAGTTTATAAGAAATCCACATGCTTCGTTTTAGTTTCAGACTTGCAGGGATAGAAATTGACTTTTTACTTTTTGGAGAAAATGAAAATTTAGACTCGTCATTTTAGACAGCAATGAATTTAAACAAAATGAAGATTGAAAGTTGTTTACGAATGTTTAATGTATGTTTAATCGGCATTGATTCTTTATGGTTGTTCAATGTAATTTAAAACGGCATTGGACATTGGTTGTTTATGAACTTTCAGTGTAAATCGAATCTATAGTTGCATTCCTTGTTTATGAATGTCCCTGAACAAAAATGATTAACACAACGTTTCATGAACATATAAAGTCCATATACAACTTGATACTTTGCCGAAAACATCCTCAGTGTCAAGTTTAGGTTAACTTTGGACCTTAACCTTTGACCGAAAGACCTTGAAATCAGTTAGTATCTGACCAACACTAAATGGACCACACCATTATGATATATTATGACGTGTTACTGGTCAAGTTTAAGTTCACTGTGACCTTGATGTTTAACATTCTGTCCAAACATAAAATAGGTGTATGAGCTTAATTCAAACTAGTTTACAAAGTTTCATAAAGCGTCTCCGTGGCTGAATGGTTATCGACGTTGCGTTGTAAACATTCGCCTCTCACCGATGCGGGTTCGAATCCCACTGGGTGCTCGATTTGTAAGTGAGGAAGTGTCGATTCTTACGGATGGCGGGAGGTGTACAGTACTGGTTCTACCCAGGAAAAGTGGATGGTCTGCTTCCACCACAAAAATAAATCGACCGTCATATATAACCTTACATGTGTTGAAATGACGTAAAATACCATACAAACAAACAAACAAACAAAGTTTCATACATATTGGGTCAGTAAACTTTAAGATAACAACATCTGGACGTAAATTCAACAGGAGCACTAAGACGACGGTGTCACATGATGCGAACGTACAGCATTAACTATCTTATAATTAAAATTGCTGATCAATTAAGTGGGTCAACAAGTCACCGTAACCTATGATTTAACCTTTATTCCCAATGTAGGACACAATTATCAAGTTTCAAGTTTGTTTTATTTTTAAAAATGAAAAAAGTAGACCATCGTGATTTGTTTAACTTTGTGTTTTAAATGTCGGTTAGTATCCAATTTCTATCGTAAACAATTAAGAAAAGAGTCAGCCCACCCGATCACCTTACTTTTTCTTACCAAATTTTAACAAATGTAAAAAAAATAAATATTTTTTTCTTCAAAATGTATCACTTGGTTATTGGAACGTACTAAATTGTAATGTATCTCATGTCACTGATTTTAAAATAAGCACATACAGTTAATTATGCCACTGTCGAACAATGCGTTAACCTTTTGATAACTTGTATACATTGCGATTCCGAGGTTATTTAGAAATGAACATATCGTGCAATTCGAAACTCTCATCTATGCAAAGTTTGGGCACGCGGTCACAGTGTTTAACCTTATAGATTTCACTTAATCGATATGTGAAAATTATTTCTCCCATTTTTATCCCCCGCCTTCGCGAAAGCAGGGTATGTATGTTAGGTGGGGGTGCGGAGGGGGAAGGATATACAAAAAGTGTTGTCCGTCCGTTCGAGTCAAAAAACGTTAAACCTACCTACTAGTACACCAATTCTGGTGGGCAAGACCAGTAGCAAGCAATAATGTGTAGATAGCAAGATACAAATTATAGGAGTTTGATAGGTGTAGCATTGTAAACTAAATTGTCACCTACTTGTCTAAAACTGTTTGAGCTAACCTTACCAAACTTGGTATGAAAAATCACTTTCATGTAATCATGTGTAGGAAACAAATGCAGATAAATCTGATTCAAACTACAGGAGTCGGTGCCCTTTATTATTTACAGAAAAGCCTTAATATTGTAAAATATATATTGTAAAGTGTGGGATAAGTGTGGGATTTTTTAAAAATAATTCCGTTTATTGTTGTTCATTTGCAATATAGATCCATACTATTAACTCGCTGAATATGCTTGTTAGTCCAATTATTTTTTAAGGTAAGAATATAATGAGGGAAATATAATCCATTAGGAATATTAATATTATAAATATGAATATTATCCATGTGAAATAGGGAAACCTCAACCTCGGGATCAGAACTGCAACCAGGAACTCGACAGAGCCTCGTCCCTTGTTGCATTCTGACCCCTCGAATGAAATTTCTCCTATCTCACATGGATATGCATGATGGGTTCTTATAATCTCACAAGGAGAAAATCTACAAGATCCTGTTGTTATCATAAAACAATAAACACTTAATATAATGACTGGAAATCTTCTTTGAATACTAGTATATAATTAACACTAATGTCAGATTATAACATTAAAATGCTACCATCCTATACATTCACACATAATCCGGATGAGATTTCTTACCGCAAAACAACAAAACAACAACAATTCTAAGAAAGGCAATCACTTCCCCATACGGATAATATGTCACTTCGCCCGCTCATTTCTTTTTCTATCATTAAACATATCGAGGGAAATCCGCATTTCCTTGAAACACTGAAAAAAGGCATTTTGCCTAGATATTAATTGTCTAAAAAAACTGATGTTATATCACGCCTGTATGGTATTAAAGACGAGATGAATTTCTGAGAGAGATGTAATTGCGTTTGGTAGACACGGAAGCAAATGCATAAAACAAGATCCGCTTTCTCAACAACATAAATTGTATTTGTTTTTTACGTGTTGCCAGTAGTCGACTTCGATTTGATTACAATTCGGTAGACTTCCGGAAACATTTGCTACAAAGTCTACCGAACATTAATATCTTTCAAATTCACAGAAGCTTTACAAATGTACAAATTACTGTTCACATTTCAAACATACTGAATTACAAATTTACATAAACTGCAAATTTACAGAAGCTTTTAAAGTGTATTTTGAACTATTTGGCATATTACATTTATACTAAACGTTGATTATTATTTCATAGAATCATGTGTGGTGCTTAAGTATGTGTGTTATATGAAGGAAAACGCTTCGAGAATATACGTTTACTAAACACATATTTGTACTTCAATAACAAATGCACGTATCCCACATATCTGAAAAAGTAAAGAAACGCAACTATCTAAATATTCCAATTTCTGGGTAGGCATTGTGAACAAAAATTATATAAGCGAAAAAATCCTTTTCACTGATTTGTTCAGTTGCCATCACATGAACACCGACAGGCAGACTTGTGCTATAATTTGTGCGTGAAATTAACACGAACGTGATACATGCTATTGTTTTTTCTTATTCCGGTTATCTGATCATCAGGGGTGATCCAGCGTATCGGAGTACGTTAAAGATTAATATGAACCTATTATATAGTAAGAGTAGAGCATGGTTCGCTAATTCCTGTGTATCCTTCCCTAATATCTGGGGTTGCTGAAAATAACCTACAAGATGTGTTGATGAGTCATTTAACAATATTCAGTTCAACTATCTGATCACTTCAACTAGTTGAAGAGTTAACAAGTTGAAAGTATTAAACCATCCCTGTGCTGGTTGATTTTTCGTTACCAGACATGTTTGGCGCCCAGTATTTTAACGAGGTGAGATTGTTCTATAGGTCGTTAACGCTCACGATTTACTATGGACATGACTAAGAGAAACGTTTAGGCTATAATAACAAATTAGGCTATTTGCTGAAATAAGTTCAGAACAAAATTAAAAAATTCCCAATAATTACTTCTCCGTGCAAACAAGCAACAAAATAATATATTCGCCTAGCTCCGGTCGGGGAATAATAAGGTTGTAATTTATAGAGTATATAGGTAATTAAGCTGAATTAACTTTCCCATCTTACGGGAGTATTTTATCTGCTAGTTCAATTATGTCAAATAAAGACGCAGTGTATACAGTTCACAAAACACCAGCCAGAGTTGACCCAAATTAACTTGGCAATGTTCTCTCTGTGGCGATCTCCGTGAAATTATGATGATTTATTTGAGAAGGTTACTATTGCCGCAGTTAGCGAAATGGACAAAACTAAGCGTAAGCAAGTAAATCAATAAAATTGATGATTTAAACTCACAACAGCAGAGAAACGAGTATTTGCTTTTGTTAACAAACGTAGGTATAACAGCATTCGCAGTACACAGTCAACCAAAAAAACAAAAACAAACATTCAAAACAAACAAAAATCAAATGAAAAATAGAAGCAAAAGCATGGGCCACCACAAAGACAAACGTGTTGACAATATGGGTACCGCCTTGGAACGGTCAGGGGCAAACAAGGATGTTGGGAGCTGAAACCAGTTTCTAGGCAAATGAACTCAGACAATACAGTTTATAGACTCTCACGAAAACCTCTAGTAGTTTCTACTCAGCTCAAGTTACATGACAATCAACTTGGTGTCGGCATACCCAGCATGAGGTCAATAAAATGGCAATAATTCACCTAACATGCTAGCTAATGAGCTAAAACTTTGTCCATGCAGAATTAAATGTTAGAAGTATATCATTGCCTTATCACTATTTGCAGATAGCATTTTGTTTCACCAACTGTTTCTAATTTTTTAAATGTGCCTATCTACTGTCAGATAATTGATGCCCTGCTGTGCGAAAATGGGTATTTTATTGCTTTGCGGTCAGTGCTAGGTTAAGAAAGTACAAGAGTACACGACATATGAGTTGACATAATAGCTCATGTATATCAGACATTATTTCTTGCAAAGCATGGTATATAAGCTACACCGAGAGACTTTTAAAACGCTAAACTTGGATAAGCCGTTGAAAAATCCACTTGAATGCACTGATTGAATGCAATCAAATGATACATGAATACAATAACGATATTCTGTGAAATGTCAACAAAAATCAAATAACAATTAATATATTTAATTTGATTGAAGCATGTTTCGCACGTCCAGAGTCAAAAGTCACAAAATCAATACTTGGTGTAACTGTATGCAAACAAGCATCTTCTTCTCATTGAACCGTGGCCGAGGGGTTTACGACGTTGTGTTGTAAACCGTCTCGCCTCTCACCGTTGCCGGTTCGAATCCCACTGGAAGCTTGACTTGTTAGTGAGGAAGTGTCGATTTTTACCGATGACAGGAAATGTACAGTACTGGTTCTACCCAGGAAAAAGTGTGTGGTCTGCCGGAAATGACGTAAAACACCATACAAACAAACAAACATTCTCATTGAACCCATAGTATGTGCAATTAGACGTTTAGTAATATAATGGAAAAAGCAAAAAGTATTAAAGGACCACACGGCAGCCTTGAAATATGTACCAACCATTAAAAAAGGCAGCGCGATGTACTAATCCGATATCATTTTGACTTTAAAGGCAATATAATATGAGTTTTCGAAGTTTCTTCAAATTCATTTTCTACCATAGGTTTAAATCAAGTATTAGTGAGTTATAATTAACAATGAACAATTTGTGTTAAAAATAGTTTGCCTTGAAAATCATTAGTACACGACTTGTGGCATCGCCGGATACCCACGGGCGATGTTTTCATCACGTGATGAATAGAGTATAACGTAATATCACCCTTGGGTATCCGACGATGGACTCGGGATTAATATCAGCTCAATTTGAGCAGTTATGCAGTAGTGGATTATCAGCTACAGAACTCAGCCAGCGTACGCCCAGTCGTAGGAGTGAGTAATAAAGATTTACAAATGTGACAGTTATGTAGAAAACCACATGTTTTTAAAAAAATGTCAACATTTACCTTTCTCACCCGCCGACTCAAAACGTGTTTTTTACAAATTAAAAAATATAAACTGTCAATTTATACCATGTCGCCAGTCATTTAAATTGCTCTGAATTACATTAGGAAAACGATTTGTCAGTTACTTTACACTATATCTTAATAAAAATGTTAAATATAAAACAAAATAAAAAAAGCGTTTTTGTTTTGTAGCCGTGAATTCAAACAGAAACTATATTAAACGTTTTGTACATTTTGGCAAGAACAAATATTAGAAATCTACTTGCATCGACTAGCCCAGTGGAATTCAACGCTTAACACATGTGGGCGTTTTTTTACTTGTTTAACGTTATTTTCAATACAAAAAATACTAGCTCCATTAGTGCACAATAAAAGCACCGACACCAACCACTTAATGTGCTGCATTATTGATTCAAACTAAGCGCTTGTTCTTAGACTGCAAAAAAAAATAATATACTGTAAATGTTTTAAAATTGTGTATAAAATGAGTTGCTTATTCCGATACTCAGTTATAACAAAAGTAGGTAAAGAAGTCAAACAGAAAATGTAGATTCACAGAAAACAGTTACCAACAGCACAAACAACAATTATCAGACAAAATAGAAGCAAATTATGTGATGCTTAGCAGTGAAAAGTGGATTTTAGCAATGAAATAAAAGCTGTACTACTTTTTTTTTCAATATCAAAAACTTTTTTTTTATTTTTTTTTAGAAAATAACTGTTTAATATATATTATTCGACTGTAAATGGTCTAAGAAAACGAAATATAGTTTTTAAAACTGGTCAAGTATTTCAGAATTGTTGTCATTTACAGTGAAAAAGGTCAGTTGGTCTTTTTTTTCAAAAAACTACTTTTTTCAGAAAGTTGCTATGAAAGTTATATCATTGGATTGGAAATAAGAAAATGAGTCGCAGATTATTGAAATCGGTTAAGTAGTTTAGAAGTTATTAAAAACAGCAATGTATCATTTTAAACCAATGACGTCGTCAAATTAAAAAAAAATCTGCATACTGCAGTACACATTGATTATAAAGCATAAAATAAAAAGAAAATGTGTTGTTTTGGAGTGAATAACATATTTTATTTCATCTCGAAGTGATCAAACTTTTATATTTTCACTTATGCTTCACATTCGTAAAAATATAACGTTTTCACACTTCTCGATGAAATAAAATCTGTTATTCACTCCAAAACAACAAATATCCTTCATCTAGCATAAAATGGTTAACAATAGGTCCCCCCCCCCCGCCCCCCCCCCCACCCCACACACACACACCCCACAGCCCCACCCCACCCCCACACCCCACCCCTCAGCAAAAAAAGGAAAACATGAAATGTCCGATGCCTAACATGTATTATATCCTTATATAACAGTTTATTTGTGACAACAAAGACAACAGAAGACATATCTCCATCATAGCAATGGTTAAACTGAATTGTAATTCAATGTGTTAATATGTGTATATTATGATATATGCTAGCCGAATATAAATATTTAATGCTACAGTGAGGTATTCATTTTTTAACTTATTCGCATTTTGGGCATACAATAACAAGATTAGAATTGTGATCTTCTTGTACTTATTTATTTGGCTGGCATGTATTATGAATGAATTGTTGCTTAGATATATAATGATTTATTACAATTATCGACTATTGTACGGTACCACGGGGGACGATTCTCCGACCCTCATGTACCTATGACGGGGATAATAAATGGGCCGTCTTTATATATACAGATGGCCGGGAAAAAAAAGGTATAGCCATAAGCATGTACATAATCATGTACATATGAATATAAAAAATGTATAGAAAGCCACAAAGCCAGTACTAATGAATATAAAAAAGCCTAGAAAGCCAGAAAACAAGTACTCAAAACCGTGGCAGAATCCAGAGCAACAAGGGCATTAAACTGTAAGGGCACGACAGACACAAAAACAAAAGTTACACCATCATAGGGTCCACAATCTATCGGGTCATCGCACAATCAAAGAGGAAGCATAGTGGCGAACTGTAAATGGGTCAACACTAAATATGCAGTGCGTGCAAAATGATAGTTCATAACCTCGGTTGGTGCACTTTTTGCATGAAAGTATTCAAGACCAATGCTTCAATTGCATTTTATTGCATATGCATTTACTTTCAATGTAACAAGAAATGTCCGTATTCGCTCATATGGATGCTTAGTAAAGTCGTATGTGGCGTGTTATGTATACTCCTTCGTGATTGGTGTAATTTTCTGTCAAAGAAAGTATGTCACTTGATGTTAATAGTGTTGATACGACACTATGTTTGTTTCAAATAAATGTTTTTGGTGAAAATTAAATGTTACAACCTATTTGATTGTTCTAATTTAAAAAGGCGTATGCAATAAAAAGGTTATTAGGTTTATATCGGGATATATGCACTCGATCTTTCGCGCATAAATCTAATAACCTATAAATATTGTATATATTACTAATGCTGGTAGTGTCTTTATTCAAATGGACTTATAGGGCTGGCGTGGCGCAGTCGGTAGCGCGGCGGATTTGTAACCGGAGGCCCCGGGTTCAATCCTCCGTGGTGCCACTGAATTCCGTCGGTGTGTTCTTGGGCAAGACACTTTACCTTAGCCTCGTCCGTCGGATGGGGACGTAAACCGGGCGGTCCCGTGTATCGGTCTATCCTCCGAGCACGTTAAAGAACCATAGGAATCTATTCGATAATAAGAGTAGGGCAGGTTCCCGGATTCCTATGTATCCTTCCCCTCTCTCTGGGGCGGCTCTAAATAACCTATACTGTGTTGATGAGCCGTTAAACAACATTCAATTCAATTCAATTCAAATGGACTTCTGTGCAAGTTCTTATGTTTCTTATGTCTATTAAAATATATTTTAGAGTAATATGTCATTTTAACTCATGACCTGTGAATATATTTAAATCATCGCCTCTTATAATTATGTAAAGAACGAAGTTCGCATTCTATTAATGTGTGTATGTTATTTTGTATATATATATACAGAGCAAAAAAAAAGTATCAAACAGTTATTGATATGTATGAAATAATTAGATAGGCCGTCACCAATAGACCAAAAAAATAATTAGTTGAAAAGAAAGTTATCCCTCTTTTTCTTAAATTTGCTCTCTTTTTTTTTTGGCCTATAAAACATCAACTCTAAGAAAAATACCAAAGTTTGCCCTAGACAATATTTTCTGAAGGGTCCTTACCCAAAACGCACACAAAAACATAACACAACTTTTGTAAATAGTAGCGTTTGACTATCCACACTCGTGAAATTATCTCCCTCTAAAACGTTCATATCAAACAAAACTATGTATTACCTGGCAGTTTTGAAACTGTTTAATGGAATATTTTGTTCTGAATTAAGTGCGCTTACAAACATCAGAAATTGTTTTATTAAAAGATTTTTAATCGTTTATACTCACTCAAAATCAGACCTATGCGCATATAAGCATTAGCAGCGGTGTATTTTATTTTTGCCCAGTATATATAATTAAATGTAAACAATTAGACGAAAAGAAACATGTTATATACACTGTCATGTCAGTAAAAAAAATCCTGTATATGTGTCACATTTAGTTTCAACTTCATTGTCTCTTACAATTCTATTATTGAATGACATGCGTGCATTATTATTGCGAATTACGCGTATATGTTTTTATATTTGATTTGTTTGTATGGTGTGTTACGTCATTTTCAACTCAGTATGATGCATACATGATGAAACATTAATAAACTAATACACCTATTATAATAATTACCTATAACGATAATTAGGCGATGAAAGGCACACGTATTTTACGTTCTTTATAACCCGCTTTCTACTCTTGTGTACATAGAGAACGAGAAATAAAACGTTTGTTTGCGTCGTGTTTTACGTCATTTTCGACACATGTAAGGTTATCTATGATGGTCGATTTTTTGTGGTGGAGGCAGACCCCCCACTTTTCCTGGGTAAAACCAGTACTGTACACCTCCCGCCATCCGTAAGAATCTACACTTCCTCACTTACTCACTTACAAGTCGAGCTCCCAGTGGGATTCGAACCCATAGCGGTGAGAGTCTAGAAGGTTTACAACGCAACGTCGTTAACCCCTCGGCCGTTTCGAGAAATAAAATACGCTTAAACCAATTAAATATCAGCCGCTTTAGACGAAACGATTAGAGAAAAAAACAAAATATGGGTAAAGAAACTAACAAAAGAAAAGACCGTATAGAAATAACAAAATAAACACATCTGCAAATAAATTGCCCATGAATAAACTGTTTCAGCACTTTATGTCAAGCTTTTTATGATATATTTTCCTCCTGTCATGTTCTGAAAGCTTTGTTGGCAAACTAACAATACCATTATTTCATCCGGGCAGGGTAATAGACGTGGCAGGACAGAAAAGTCAGAGGAAAAAATGGATCCACTTGTTCGAGAATGCAACGGTCGTGTTGTTCTTCGTGGCACTTAGCGCCTTCGATGAAATGCTTGAAGAGGATGACACATTGGTAGGTATGGAAGGAGGAAAGGTGTTGATAGAAATTAACGTTTTGCAAGTTGGGCCGTCCAAATATCCTTTGAATCGTTCTGCAAGCCGGACCGTCCGAAAACAATATCTTCTGAATAGGATAGATTTATGCTGAGTTGTATTACCATATCTATTGGTCCTTGCAATTTTACGAAAGTGCGAGTTTCCCTTCTGCCAAAGCAACAGCCATAACTTGAAATGAGATTTTAGTCTAAGACCATATTGCAAGGTCATATTGCAAAGTTGATTCGCTAGGTCACATTGAAAGGTCGTGCCCACTGAGCTATTGTGCTCGCTCAAACGCTATGGTCATACTCTTATGTATATGGCGTGAACAACCGATAGCCAGCAAAATGATTAACAAATGGGTTTTCTGTTTCTGAAGAAATGAGTCACGTTTTATAAAACACGCATTGTATGTTTCTTACTTTATGTAACTGAAATATGTTGTAGCCAAAACAAATACTTAACACACTGCGATAATACATAATATCTCACCACAATATGTATTATACATGAGAGGGTGATAGTAAGAATGTTCACCATGAAGCCGATGATGATAACCAATATCCGAAGGGTTAACACTCTTACTATTACCCTCTCATGAATGTGAAACTTATTTTATTATACCGAAATCCGCTCGTGCCAAAATAAGGTTCATTTCACTTGGCCGGATTTTTTTATGATTTTTTTTCTTTTAAAAAAAACACACTTTTTCAAAATGTGTCTAGTAAAATTATAGCGTTGGCTTGTAAATAACGTAACTAAGAAAATGAATGGTAGTTTATTAAAATCGGTAAAGTACTTTTGAAGTTATGATGAATTAAAAATAGCATTTCACCATACTGAGCCGATGACGTCACCGAAACAGCACGCACTCCAACGCGCATCGAAGCTGCGCATGCCACATTTTTTCACAATCACCTTGCGTTTTACTATCACCCTCGCTTGAGATAGTAAGAAATTACACATTGTTGTCTACGGGGATTTAGCATGGGCGTTTATGTGAGGTATAATAAAAGATAATATCGTTTTTGGCTTCTTAAGATACGCCAGAAGTTAATATGCTTTTTACTTGTATCGCATTTTAAAACCACATAGGGTCCAATACAGATTGCTTAGGTACTAGTAACTATCGCCAGTTTGAAGATTGACGTTTTCTAAATTACGGTAACAGAACACTTTTCTGTGCATTAACTTAAAGTAGCTATCCCGCCAATAACAGCCAATGTTACAACATATGAACATCGTTTCTAAACCTGCTGACAACGAGATATATGTATACAACTTACATATTTTGAGAATTCAAACTCTATAGACACAATATAAACGGCTTTAACCAGCCAGGCCAAACCCAAAAACTGGAGTGTCGAATTCATTTTACGAATATTCAATCACGGATATTTTAAAAAACAGTGAATAAACCTATACGTTATACATTATTATATGACCTAAACACCTGGATAACGTTTTGATAAACGGTTTTGTTGTGTATTTTTCCGTTATTTGGCGGGTTAGCTTCTTAAATGACTCTTGTTGGTGCCACATGCCCTGTTACCAGTCAGTATTGACCTCGTTCATGTCCTATAACTAGTAAACATTTATTCTGGATCGATTGTATATGTATTGAAATGCTCAAACACTGGGATATTATTTCTTCACTTAAAGAAAATGAAACATTTCGCATTCATTATAATGAAGTTTATGTTTACTTTTTCTTTCAGAACTCGCTCCAAGACAGCTTACAAATGTTTCATGAGGTGTCTCACAATATGTACCTGGAGAGAACAGATTTTCTTTTGTTTCTGAACAAACACGATCTATTCGTAGAGAAGCTCAAAACAGTACAGCTGAAAACATATCTCAGTGGATTTGATGGTTTGTATTGAAAGTGGAATTTATTCCACGCAATTACGATCGATGTGATACAAATAGCCAGTATTGGTGTTTGGCTTCATAATCTTAATGGTTATACAATCTATAAAAGAACTTTTGAACCAAATGTCGTCTGCATTTTTAAAGTCAATCTGTATTAAATGTATAAAACTGTATTTTTTTATTTTTTTATTTTCAATATTTTAATGTACATTCTATGGCTTAAAATTATTTTTTTCAATATTTTAATGTACATTCTATGGCTTAAAATGTTATTAAAATACCAAAGAATAAATACGTAACAAGATCCTAAGCACACTAAGAGGTAATAAAATAGAATCCATTTTTTTTAGTAATGCTATAAGGTATGTTACTTAATTAGAGTTACGTACCATCGCTTCAGAAAAATGCATTGCTTTTTCACGGAATGTATAAAGCTGGCCTACAGTTTATTTTTATTTTGTTTTACAATTTTAAGATATCTAACATCAAATCTAGTGGTTCAAAACTATTTTACAGGGTATAATTAATTAATTATCTTAGTCATACACTTAAATTGTATCAATCACAGCAGCTGCCTGTTATCGTTTAAAGATCTTAGTCATACATTTAAATTGTACCAATCACAGCAGCTGCCTGATATCGTTTAAAGATCTTAGTCATACACTTAAATTGTACCAATCACAGCAGCTGCCTGATATCGTTTAAAAATCTTAGTCATACACTTAAATTGTACCAATCACAGCGGCTGCCTGATATCGTTTAAAGATCTTAGTCATACACTTAAATTGTACCAATTACAGCAGCTGCCTGATATCGTTTAAAGATCTTAGTCATACACTTAAATTGTACCAATCACAGCGGCTGCCTGATATCGTTTAAAGATCTTAGTCATACACTTAAATTGTACCAATCACAGCTGCCTGATATCGTTTAAAGATACTAAACATCTCAGTATGTACTGAAACGTCCAGAACCTAAATCGGAGAAAACGTGCAGCCATGTATATGCTTAAAGTCATTAACCCTCCTAATAACGGCAAAATTACAACGGCAAAATTACAATAAGAAACCGTTTATCAAAACTCTATCCAGGTGTTCAGATCATATAATAATGTATATGTGCCGATTAAAAGTAAAGGTTTATTCATGGGTTCTTTAAATACCCGTGATTGAATTTTGGGATTGTCCTGGCTGGTTAAGGCCGTTTATATTGTGTCTATAGAGTTTGGTTCTCAAAATATCATGTAAGATATATATATATATATACCTCACCGTCAAAAAACTTTTATTTTCAGAATTTTACTTTGCATTTTTGGCTTAAACAATTCTATTAAAATACCAAAGAGAAAAAGATGCTAAGAACATTTTCTTAAAAGTGGTAATAAAACAGTATCCAGAATGTTCAGTAATGCTATAACGTATGTTATTTAATTACGCGTTTTTAATCGACCAAAAACCAAACGACTGTTTGGCAGCAAACAGAACTTCAAGAATAAAACAAATTTCGAACATAAGGAAACATATGCATTTTAGACGAATTATATGAGAACAATATATCACACCGAATATCAATTCAGGTCTAAAAATGGACGCTTAATGGTTCCAAGTGTCAACTCGAAGAAGCAAATTCAGTGATGCACATTAAATGCAAGTCAAACGGATGTTATAAGCCTGAATTGTGTAACCCTATATCCCGTGTTTGCTGATGCGTCTCCCACAATTGCATATCGTCATCGTGGTAACTACAGGAACTGATGAGTCTGGAACGTGTTCTTACCCAATTACCCAATCTAACGCACTAAACACAAATCTGCTATCCTATTGGTTGACAAATGTACGACTATTGAATAGTGAGTAACTCGTCGCAAATCAGGCTTTCGGCTGTAACCCGTCAAAAAAACGTCACGTGATTTAGTTTTATATCAATGCTTTGCCAAAAACAATGAAATTCGTTACAAACAGGTTAAATTGACTTTTGCGACGGTAGTTCAGTCTTTTAATGTTCGCAATTCGTGTTTAAGGGCTCCGCTAACGAGTCACAATTAAATAAACTGTTCGACCATTACACGATTGATATACCGCGACAAGACTCAAAATGTCAATAAGTTTAACGCTATATATACATGTATATATTCAGGTCTATAAATCACACAGCCTGCAGTGTGTACTGACGGGCGTCCTACATGTATTCTGCATATATAGATAAAGGAAACTGACTGCTCTTCAAACACAAAAACTGAATGAATTAACGGTTAACTACGGTGTCCGATTGGGGCCAGATACAATGTCGCATTGTCGTGGGCGACAATGCGACGCCCGACAACGCGACATCGCGATTGCGATACGACATCGCGACAATTATGTCGTGATGTCGTATCGCAATGTCGCGATGTCGTATCGCGATGTCGCGATGTCGCATTGTCGGGCGTCGCATTGTCGCGCACGACAACGCGACATTATGTCGTATTGTCGTAATGTCGCCCACGACAACGCGACATTCTTTCAATTGTCGTAATGTCGCCAACGACATCGCGACATCGAAACATTACGACAATTGAAAGAATGTCGCGTTGTCGTGCGCGACAATGCGACATCGCGATACGACATCGCGACATTGCGATACGACATCACGACATAATCGCGACATCGAAACATTACGACAATTGAAAGAATGTCGCGTTGTCGTGCGCGACAATGCGACGCCGACAATGCGACATCGCGACATCGCGACATCGCGATACCACATCACGACATAATTGTCGCGATGTCGTATCGCAATGTCGCGATGTCGTATCGCAATGTCGAGTTGTCGTATTGCGATGTCGCACTGTCGTATCGCGATGTCGCGTGTCGTGTTGTCGGGCGTCGCATTGTCGCCCACGACACTGCGACATTGTATCTGGCCCCAACCGGACACCGTAGTTAACGTACCAAATTTGCTGTAATTTTATGACTTTCTGTTTTGGGTGTTCTAATTAACCGGGTGACATTCAAAACAATGCCTTAAAGCGTATGGCAAATGTATCTCCTTCAATAGATTCCTGTCAAACGCGATACACATGCGGCATGCCTTTTTCAAAAAATACTCACAGAAGAGTGATTTTCGACAGTAATAGCAGGATGTTTTCGAATTCTACTTAACTCCTTCCTCTTTCTGGAAGCGGTACTATATAATATCGATAATGTGTCGATAAATCGTAAAAAGCATTTTAATTCGAAATGTTTTGGTGTAGTATATTAAATATATATTGCTTATACTTCTCGACGTTCTGCCTTACCAACGTCCATGATATACTTATCATTACCTTGTCTAGATGGTTAATTGAGTTATTGTTGGCTACTGAGCACATGTATATAGAGGTTATTCCCAACTGCACCAGAGAGAGTGGAAGATACATAGGAATCCGTGAACCTTGTATAAGAATAACATGTGATCATGTATATATGAATAAAACAATGAAAGCATAGTAATTCACAGTGCCAGTAGTCAAGTTATGTATTTGCAGTTTTACAAACTTGTTTATATCTGAGTTGAACTGTAAGAGAGAAATAATCAAAATGAGAGCGTTTTCCCATCATGGCTTCCAGTAATTTCGACAGCATGTGCAACGGTATTAAAAAATACTAAAAGTGCCTCGATTTAGCCAGTGCATTCCATTTATATCGATACAATACAACAGTATTCGCTTCCTCGCCAGACAGAATATGAATGCTATTCGTTTACGCGTGCATAATGAATTGCTGTATTGGGCGCCGTGTTACTATTGATTACGGTTTCGTGATATCAGCTATTCGAATGGGTTATATCAGTTATTCGAATAGGTGATATCACGCATTCGTTTTGAATATCAGGTATTCGAATATTGATGGTAGTATTTATATCAGCTACAGTAATATGGGGCCCCGTTTTATTTTTTACCATTTTGAGATATCCCGTATCGAATATGTGATATCACAATCATATTCTTTTTGAATATGTGATATCACGTATTCGAATATCTGATATCACATATTCGAACACGTGATATCTCAAAATGGTAAAACATAAAACGGCGCCCCATATTGCTGTAGCTTATATACAATATGTACTGAAATGTACTAGATATGAACTGTAAAGCACGGCGTATAACTAATCTCTCAAGTACTGCCATCAAGGTAGACACGATATAAAAATTATTATGGTAAAAACTCGTGTCGTAAATTAAACAAAAAAATCATGTTCTTGGCTAAGTGTATGAAGTTGTTCACGTTGTTTCATCAGTCAAGAACAAGTTGGAAATAAGTATAATCGTCTGTGCTCAATGTCGAGTGTAACGTAGAGTAATCATCACATGCTACTTTATTGTATCAGTATAGCTCGAATAGCAGACAAGGTTCTAATTAATGTGTCAAATGAGTAAATGAAATGGAGTTTTACGTTTCCTTAACACGCCGTAACTATGTTATGTACTTAAATAATATTTTATTGCATATATGTTACAATACATCAATTAAACATCACAATATTCATAGCAACATATGCAAATGACTGAACTACACGTTATTACAACATTAGTTACAGTTCTCTCCAAACAATAACTATGTTATATCAGGACAGCAATCTCAGAGGAAGACTGAATGAAGGATAACGTTTCATATCAGACATGCCTCGTACGCCAGAGAGCGAACCGATAGGTTCGTAGCTCTAAGGCCGAAGCCTTATCCACTGGACTACCGTACCATGTCAAAGAGTTTAAATATGACGTATATGCATAAAATGACGTATAACCGTGACATAGGGTATATATATCAACGCCGCCTTCTAAAAGTTAATTATATTTTGTTCTGTTTCTTCTTTCTAATCACAGTCTTTACCCGGTCGAGAAGAAATCTTAGTTAGTTTTTTTAAATAATTATTTGAAACACAAGATAATTTTTATTATTCTTTGAAAGCTTCAAAGGATCTTTCTTTTTTTTTTTGCATATTAATAACTGTTCGTTATACTAATATTATTTAAACCTACAATAGAATAACGAAGAAGAAATCGAGGGTCCAGTGCAAAACTATTGCATCTCCTTCTTTATTCATATGTAGTTACAATAGTTTTTCAATGACCCCTCGAAATAAAGCGTTATTGATAGAATGCGCGTTTGACTAAGGCAGGTGAGCAAGCTTAGGCTATGAAATGTTTTAGTTGCTTCAAATTTGATACAGTACTGAAAATGCTCGAATCTTCAAAACAATCCTTCAACATTTAACAACGTGTACTGTGATTAAAACGTCTGTTACAGCAATAGTTTGCCATTTTCTTAACTAGCTGAAGCTATCTTTTTTCACAAAACACCTTGGGATTGCCCTGGAATATTTGGAGTATTTCATGGAATTAATTTATATACATTATATAGGCAAATGCGCGACTATGCGTTTCTTTATATTAACCATCGACAAAATGTATTGTTATTTCTGCATTACAGGAGAAAACACACCGGAAACATGCGTCAGGTTTATCCGGGACCTTTTTCAACAACACCGCCCATGTCATAAACAAGTGTACACGCACGTGTCTTGTGCAACCGACGTCCTGATGATGCGCGAGATCGTTGCCAAAGTAATTGACATTGTAGCAGAGATAAATCTCAGGAAAGCCGGAGGCACTTACTGACTTGCAGACGACAATTGTCATCAATATTGATGGAGGCGTCATGGCGGCTTAATTTTATACGCCGTTACGTATATAATTATATACTTCACATCAGAGTCCATTGTACACATACAATGTATCATTTGTGTATATTACCATAAAATACCACCGCTACTTGTATAAGAATTGTTCATGTAAATCCGGTGAAGATCGGGAATTCCAACACGAGATATAACTGTTTTAGTAGGAACCGAGACTCCGATTAAAACAAACTTGGTTCGGATTAAAACAATTATACCGGCGATCGGGATTATACGAATCTATCATGGGTATCCGGTGAAGATAAGGAATTCCAACCCGAGGTATAAGTGTTTTTATCGGAACTGAGGCTCTGCCGAGGTTCCGATTAAAACACTTATACCGAGGGTTGGAATTCCCTATCTGAACCGAATACCCATGATAGATTCTTTTTCTTGCATATCAGAGACATTTCGTGCGTCGACGACGCCAGCTACTAACGTTTTACATATTTTCCTGCATACCGGATGTTGGCGCGCGTGTATTTTATCTCGACCCTAGGGTGAGATGGAAATAGCTAGCCCCGGTAAAATGACGGATATCCTTGTCTGGTATGCAAGAATAGCATATCTGGACTAGATGCTCATGATTGATTCTTTTTCGTGCATACCATTGACAGTGTGTGCGTTGATGTCGCCAGTTATCAATGCTTTGCTTATGTCTTTCCAAAATGACGTCATGCAACTGTTGATGTTAACCAATCGTGAAAACTCGGCCAATTCCGTCATTCTTCGGAAGTAGTGTACGAGATGTTGCGAATGGATGTTAGCGACACCATTGTTGATGCGCGTGACTTTCATCTGCCCCATGTGTAAGACGGGTTTTCCAGTAAATGCACAACAGCGGATATTCTTTTCAAGAATTACCATAAATTATAAATCTATTAAACGACTTGCCTCTGGAATGGGTCTAAAATGAATAGTTCTCCGATTATTTCAAAATTGTATTACTTAATAAAATAGATGATGTCTAAATCATGCATAAGGTATGAAACCACTAATTATTTTCTCCATAGACACCAATGTTAAAGTGTCACATATTAAATTCAACTCAAATATGGATAATACAGCAGTGTAATGTTCATATAGAAAACTGATTTTCCACTTGAAAAATCACCAGAAAAAGTGGGGTAACAAGACATGTAAAAAAAATCTTGTTTGTTTACTAAACAGGTCAATGGTACAGCTGTTTTCATTGATGCTCGCAAAGTGTGAGCATAGAGTCGAAATTTCAGTGATCCAGTAAAACCTATTAATACGCTTCTTATACATACAACCACAAATCGAAAAGAAATGGGCAGTTTTCCACTGCTTATAATGCCCATTTCCATCAAAAAAGGAGGGATTACTTTTTATTATAGGAACTACATTCGACGACATCTCGAAGGTTTACATGTAATTAGTGGTGGTAAACCATAAGCCATATTTAAAAACGTAATCACGAATCATACTTGAGAAACAATAACCGAAACTTGTATACACATATACCATCATCAGTATCGATGATACCAGACAACTGGTATAGTGTTTTTTGTTTCGGAATGAATATTCACGTGAATGTGAACCACGTGATATTTTTGTAAAACCCTATCCCACTGGGAGCTCGACATGTAAGTGAGAAAGTGTCGATTCTTACGGATAGCGGGAGGTATGTAGTACTGGTTCTATACAGGGAAAAAATGGATGTTCTGCCTCCACCACGAAAAATTCGATCGTCATATGTAGCCTAAAATGTGCTGACAATGACATAAAACATCATTCAACATTTTGTTGAAAAACGTATTTCACGAAAAGTTTCCTGCGTCATACAACTCTTTCAGGGCATATTCCTTCCTCATGCCAAACGCATAGTCAAAGTCTGATCAATACTTATTTTCAAAAACATCTGGAGGCAAGCCCTTTAAGTTATTAAGCACAGGCACCAAAGGTGCCCATCGGCTCTGTAAGAGATCGCTCACATGCCAAATAATCGGAACCAATCAGATTGCAGATCCTGGTATTTGTTATATACTATCTAATACCGCAACAAACCAGCCTGCCTTTGGAGCAGTCGGTTAGAGCGTCGTCTACTATGTGTCTACTGAACCGGAGAGGGTTCGAGCCTTGTATAAGGCAACATTTTTTAAACCATACAATGTTAAGATATTTCAAAAAGTATTATACGAAACTATTACAAAATAAATCTGATTGGTTCCGACAATTTGGCATTCGAGTACGCTGTTCTTAACATGGTATATTTTCGTATAAAAGGTACTTTGATAGACAGGGGAGATTGGATCATTTTGTCATCTTATCTCGCTGGATCGTAAAGTTGTTATCCACAAACTTAATAACAAACAGATAGGAAACTGTGAAATATATCTCAAATTCACGTTTTAAAGTATGGAGATTTCATGAAATATTGAAATACTATAATAAGCAGTTGTTTTATGCAAACATGTCTCATTCATATCACGTTCCACGCATATTTTCTTCATTTATAAAAATGTTCAACAAAATAAGCAGTTTAACGTAAAGAATCACTACGTAAATCCCTTGAGTTTATTAAGAGAAAGCCAAAACGTATTATACCTCTGATTTTAAACAGCTTCTTTTTTTTTATAAAAACGTATGTTTTGAAACAAGAGAAAAATAGTATAATACCATTTAAAAATTCATTTTAAATAAATTTGACATTGTGGTTAGAAGGAAAGGTAATAGCTACAGCATTACGTGGTCCGAGTATTAACATTCATACCCCATCCAACCCCTTCTCCAAGAAGCGAAAACGGGCTTGGCTGGGGTATGAAATAAAACCTTAATTTCGGCTTAAAAAGTTTGCATATTTAAAAATTAAAACATGTTATAGGTAATTTTCAACAGGTTATCGCATTTTTTTCTTTAAAAAATGTTTTTAAACGTGTTTTATTGTCGAAATATCCGTTATAAAAGTCCTGCTAATTAAAGCTTTCCCATCGCTTAATGGAATAAAGGCGGGTTCACGTAATGGGAAGATTCCTATCTGTTTATTGTTAGGTCTGTGAGAGATCAGATAAATATGTGACAGGAGTACCTTACATGACATAATGTTGTATATAGATACAAATGAAACGAGTTTTCTGAAAAATAATATTTGACGAGCGTTAATTAGCGAGTGAAATATTTAGATTATTCAACGAGTTTCGTATTTTGTTTTAATATGAAAACGATCATGAATGTAAGATTCTTCAAGTTTATCAAGTGACATTACATGTATTTGATTGAGTTTTCACTAAAAGAAGGAGTAACTAGTGTAAAAATGCAAATCGGATACCTCATGTATTATCGTTAAACATTGCATGATTGATATCCTCCGATATTACACAAGTGGTATGTGACAAAAGTTGTGATGACGTTAACATGTGAGTTGTTGTATGATTAAGTTAGATGTAAGTTTTACGATGGTCTCCTCTAAATAAACAGAGTAGTGTATGTCAAATTTGTTATATGACCTTCAGGTTTTTTGTTTTATATAAGCGTACTAAAAAAATATAAGGATTGTATAAAGTTGTTACTTTGGACAAATCCGTGATATAAAGAAACAATGAGGTAAACAAATTCCTATGTTAAGAGAGAGCGAGAGAGAGAGAGAGAGAGAGAGATAGAGAGAGAGAGAGAGAGAGAGAGCAATTAATGAGCATGGCCTATGAGAGGCACACGGAATTATTGATGAAAATCACGGCGTCTTGTTATTTTATCTGCGTAACTTGCATATTTTAAAATCATTATTAGTATTTTGTTAACAGTTCAAAGCATATTACTAATTGTCGATTATATGGAACCTACAACAGATTTAAACTATGATAGAATAATGAAGAAAAATCGAAAGCTCCAAATTCTTATTACCTTTTATCAATTAATAATATATGCAAGCGGGAAATTGAAATATTGAAAATAATACGTGATTAATAAACCGAGGTGCCTATTTTAATGCTCGATGTATACATGTACGTCAACATTGCCGTGTGTCTCTTAAAGTATGACGTAAGGTCTATGGTTCCAGTGGTTTGGATGCATGTTAGACACACACGGGGTTTCAAATCTCACTGAGACAGCATCCCAGACAGTAGTAATCTGATTCAACATCAGCCAAGTTAACAACCTCGCCAGGCCAGCATCTCGTCGTGCCGACCTTAGCCTGCGTCATTAGCACAATATCGGTGAGGAACCAAATTCAACCAGTTAATATACAACGTGAGGAGACATTTACTACATTACCTGGCTAGTTCACAGGACTAATTACAGTTTACAACTGTTAGTTAATGTTGGTGCGCCGTAAAACCAAATTCAACTAGTTAATATACAACGCGAGGAGATATTTACTACAGTACCTGGCTAGTTCACTGGACTAATTACACTCGTAACAGTACAAAACTGTTAGTTAATATTGGTGCGCCGTAAAACTCAGTAGTTCACTGGACTAATTACAGTTTACAACTGTTAGTTAAAGTTGGTGTGCCGTAAAACGCAGTAGTTCATTGGATTAATTAGTTTACAACTGTTTGTTAATGTTGGTGCGCCGTAAAACCAACGTGAGGAAAC
This sequence comes from Cyrtodaria siliqua, assembly GCA_037043455.1. Taxonomy (NCBI): domain Eukaryota; kingdom Metazoa; phylum Mollusca; class Bivalvia; order Adapedonta; family Hiatellidae; genus Cyrtodaria; species Cyrtodaria siliqua. Next base: position 144,200 of record JAWPHD010005090.1, read on the forward strand.
ATTTACTATAGTACCTGGCTAGTTCACTGAATTAATTACAGTTTACAACTGTTAGTTAAAGATGGTGCGCCGTAAAACCAAATTCAGCTAGTTAACATACAAAGCGAGGAGACATTTACCATTATACCTGGCTAGTTCACTGGACTAATTACAGTTTACAACAACTGTTAGTTAAAATAGGTGCGTCGTAAAAACAAATTCAACTAGTTAGGAGACATTTACTATAGCGATCTTGCTGGCTGTGCACTGGGCCAGCTCGTTTCCTTGGAGTAACAATTGTGCAGATCCCAACGGGAATAGATAGTTCCGATATGTCAACCAATATATCCACTAGAAAAATGAGCACTGTATTCCTACAAACAACTCCAACGTACAATGGAGTACGTGGTCATTGTTTGTGGGAACTTGACCAATGGATAAAAGAGGGCGGAGTTTGAAAATAACATTGCGTCAGGTCTGACCAATGGACAAAAGAGGACGGAGCTTGAAATTGACATTGCGTCAGGTCCCTGCACACATATATGAAATTGTTGTCACTATGTATTTATGTATATAAGAATGGTAAAGGGCAACATATTTTCCATCCAGTGATTGTTTGTTATCTGTGTTAAGTTGATTCATGACATTTTATATTGTTTATGCAATAACTGTTACTTACTTATAATCTGTATGGTGTGTATAAATATGTATATATATATATGTACACGCAGTCTTGTTCTTATTGAATTACCATATCCGATTTCCTCACACTCCGCAAATGTCGATGTAGCGATGAAAATGCCGTACTTATGAGTCGTTGAAACAGTAAATCCACGGGTGTATTGTGTAGATGTAGAGATGAAAATGCGGTACATATGAGTGTTGAAACAGTAAATCCACGGGAGTATTGTGTAGATGTAGAGATGAAAATGCGGTACTTATGAGTGTTGAAACAGTAAATCCACGGGAGTATTGTGTAGATATAGAGATGAAAATGCGGTACTTATGAGTGTTGAAACAGTAAATCCACGGGAGTATTGTGTAGATATAGAGATGAAAATGCGGTACTTATGAGTGTTGAAACAGTAAATCCACGGGAGTATTGTGTAGATGTAGAGATGAAAATGCGGTACTTATGAGTGTTGAAACAGTAAATCCACGGGAGTATTGTGTAGATGTAGAGATGAAAATGCGGTACTTATGAGTGTTGAAACAGTAAATCCACGGGAGTATTGTGTAGATGTAGAGATGAAAATGCGGTACTTATGAGTGTTGAAACAGTAAATCCACGGGAGTATTGTGTATATATAGAGATGAAAATGCGGTACTTATGAGTGTTGAAACAGTAAATCCACGGGAGTATTGTGTAGATATAGAGATGAAAATGCGGTACTTATGAGTGTTGAAACAGTAAATCCACAGGAGTATTGTGTAGATATAGAGATGAAAATGCGGTACTTACGAGTCGTGGAGACAGTAAATTCACAGGAGTATTGTGTAGATGTAGAGATGGAAATACGGCACGTGTGAGTCGCTAAAACAGTAAATCCATGGGAGTATGGTGTAGATGTAGAGATAAAAATGCGGCACGTGTGAGTCGCTGAAACAGTTAATCCACGGGTGTATTGTGTAGATATAGAGATGAAAATGCGGCACGTGTCAGACTTTGAAACAGTAAATCCACGGGTGTAGATGTAGAGATGAAAATGCGGTAATTATGAGTCGTTGAGACAGTAAATTCACGGGAGTATTGTGTAGATGTAGAGATGGAAATACGGCACGTGTGAGTCGCTAAAACAGTAAACCCATGGGAGTATGGTGTAGATGAAGAGATAAAAATGCGGCACGTGTGAGTCGCTGAAACAGTTAATCCACGGGTGTATTGTGTAGATATAGAGATGAAAATGCGGCACGTGTCAGACTTTGAAACAGTAAATCCATGGGTGTAGATGTAGAGATGAAAATGCGGTACTTATGAGTCGTTGAGACAGTAAATTCACGGGAGTATTGTGTAGATGTAGAGATGGAAATACGGCAAGTGTGAGTCGCTAAAACAGTAAATCCACGGGAGTATGGTGTAGATGTAGAGATGGAAATACGGCACGTGTGAGTCGCTAAAACAGTAAATCCACGGGAGTATTGTGTAGATATAGAGATGAAAATGCGGTACTTATGAGTCGTTGAAACAGTAAGTCCACGGGAGTATTGTGTAGATGTAAAGATGAAAATGCGATACTTATGAGTCTTTGAAACATTAAATCCACGGGAGTATTGTGTAGATGTAAAGATGAAAATGCGATACTTATGAGTCTTTGAAACATTAAATCCACGGGAGTATTGTGCAGATGTAGAGATGAAAATGCGGTACTTACGAGTCGTTGAAACAGTAAATCCACGGGAGTATTGTGTAGATGTAGAGATGAAAATGCGGTACTTATGAGTCTTTGAAACAGTAAATCCACGGGAGTATTGTGTAGATGTAAAGATGAAAATGCGGCACGTGTGAGTCTTTGAAACAGTAAAACCACGGGTGTAGATGTAGGGATGAAAATGCGATACTTCTGAGTCGTTGAAACAGTAAATCCACGGGAGTATTGTGTAGATGTAGAGCTGAAAATGCGATACTTATGAGTCGCTGAAACAATAAATCCACGGGAGTATTGTGTAGATGTAGAGATGAAAATGCGGTACTTATGAGTCTTTGAAACAGTAAATCCACAGGAGTATTGTGTAGATGAAAATGCGGTACTTATGTGTCGTTGAAACAGTAAATCCACAGGAGTATTGTGTAGATGAAAATGCGGTACTTATGTGTCGTTGAAACAGTAAATCCACGGGAGTATTGTGTAGATGAAAATGCGGTACTTATGTGTCGTTGAAACAGTAGATCCACGGGAGTATTATGTAGATGAAAATGCGGTACTTATGTGTCGTTGAAACAGTAAATCCACGGCAGTTATGTGTAGATGAAAATGCGGTACTTATGAGTCGTTGAAACAGTAAATCCACGGGAGTATTGTGTAGATGTAGAGATGAAAATGCGGTACTTATGAGTCTTTGAAACAGTAAATCCACGGGAGTATTGTGTAGATGAAAATGCGGTACTTATGTGTCGTTGAAACAGTAAATCCACGGGAGTATTATGTAGATGAAAATGCGGTACTTATGTGTCGTTGAAACAGTAAATCCACAGGAGTATTGTGTAGATGTAGAGATGAAAATGCGGTACTTATGAGTCTTTGAAACATTAAATCCACGGGAGTATTGTGGAAATGTAGAGATGAAAATGCGGTACTTACGAGTCGTTGAAACAGTAAATCCACGGGAGTATTGTGTAGATGAAAATGCGGTACTTATGTGTCGTTGAAACAGTAAATCCACGGGAGTATTATGTAGATGAAAATGCGGTACTTATGTGTCGTTGAAACAGTAAATCCACAGGAGTATTGTGTAGATGTAGAGATGAAAATGCGGTACTTATGAGTCATTGAAACAGTAAATCCACAGGAGTATTGTGTAGATGTAGAGATGAAAATGCGGTACTTATAAGTCGTTGAAACAGTAAATCCACGGGAGTATTGTGTAGATGTAGAGCTGAAAATGCGGTACTTATGAGTCGTTGAAACAATAAATCCACGGGAGTATTGTGTAGATGTAGAGCTGAAAATTCGATACTTATGAGTCGTTGAAACAATAAATCCACGGGAGTATTGTGTAGATGTAGAGCTGAAAATGCGATACTTATGAGTCGTTGAAACAATAAATCCACGGGAGTATTGTGTAGATGTAGGGATGAAAATGCGGTACTTATGAGTCTTTGAAACATTAAATCCACGGGAGTATTGTGTAGATGAAAATGCGGTACTTATGTGTCGTTGAAACAGTAAATCCACGGGAGTATTATGTAGATGAAAATGCGGTACTTATGAGTCGTTGAAACAGTAAATCCACCGGAGTATTGTGTAGATGTAGAGATGAAAATGCGGTACTTATGAGTCTTTGAAACAGTAAATCCACAGGAGTATTGTGTAGATGTAGAGATGAAAATGCGGTACTTATGAGTGTTGAAACAGTAAATCCACAGGAGTATTGTGTAGATGTAGAGATGAAAATGCGGTACTTATGAGTGTTGAAACAGTAAATCCACAGGAGTATTGTGTAGATGTAGAGATGAAAATGCGATACTTATGAGTCGTTGAAACAATAAATCCACGGGAGTATTGTGTAGATGTAGAGATGAAAATGCGGTACTTATGAGTCTTTGAAACAGTAAATCCACAGGAGTATTTTGTAGATGAAAATGCGGTACTTATGTGTCGTTGAAACAGTAAATCCACGGGAGTATTGTGTAGATGAAAATGCGGTACTTATGTGTCGTTGAAACAGTAAATCCACGGGAGTATTATGTTGATGAAAATGCGGTACTTATGTGTCGTTGAAACAGTAAATCCACGGCAGTTATGTGTAGATGAAAATGCGGTACTTATGTGTCGTTGAAACAGTAAATCCACGGGAGTATTGTGTAGATGTAGGGATGAAAATGCGGTACTTATGAGTCTTTGAAACAGTAAATTCACAGGAGTATTTTGTAGATGAAAATGCGGTACTTATGTGTCGTTGAAACAGTAAATCCACGGGAGTATGGTGTAGATGTAGGGATGAAAATGCGGTACTTATGAGTCTTTGAAACAGTAAATCAACGGGAGTCTGGTGTAGATGTAGGGATGAAAATGCGGTACTTATGTGTCGTTGAAACAGTAAATCCACGGGAGTATTGTGTAGATGTAGAGATGAAAATGCGGTACTTATGAGTCTTTGAAACAGTAAATCCACGGGAGTATTGTGTAGATGTAGAGATGAAAATGCGGTACTTATGAGTGTTGAAACAGTAAATTCACAGGAGTATTGTGTAGATGTAGAGATGAAAATGCGGTACTTATGAGTGTTGAAACAGTAAATCCACAGGAGTATTGTGTAGATGTAGAGATGAAAATGCGATACTTATGAGTCGTTGAAACAATAAATCCACGGGAGTATTGTGTAGATGTAGAGATGAAAATGCGGTACTTATGAGTCTTTGAAACAGTAAATCCACAGGAGTATTTTGTAGATGAAAATGCGGTACTTATGTGTCGTTGAAACAGTAAATCCACGGGAGTATTGTGTAGATGAAAATGCGGTACTTATGTGTCGTTGAAACAGTAAATCCACGGGAGTATTATGTAGATGAAAATGCGGTACTTATGTGTCGTTGAAACAGTAAATCCACGGGAGTATGGTGTAGATGTAGGGATGAAAATGCGGTACTTATGAGTCTTTGAAACAGTAAATCAACGGTAGTCTGGTGTAGATGTAGGGATGAAAATGCGGTACTTATGAGTCGTTGAAACAGTAAATCCACAGGAGTATTGGGTAGATGAAAATGCGGTACTTATGTGTCGCTGAAACAGTAAATCCACGGGAGTATTGTGTAGATGTAGGGATGAAAATGCGAACTTATGAGTCTTTGAAACAGTAAATCAACGGGAGTCTGGTGTAGATGTAGGGATGAAAATGCGGTACTTATGTGTCGTTGAAACAGTAAATCCACTGGAGTATGGTGTAGATATAGGGATGAAAATGCGGTACTTATGAGTCTTTGAAACAGTAAATCAACGGGAGTCTGGTGTAGATGTAGAGATGGAAATACGGCACTTGTGAGTCGCTGAAACAGTAAATCCACGGGTGTACGGTGTAGATGTAGAGATGGAAATACGGCACGTTCTTCAACGGGTGTACACGGCAATCCCGAGCTTTATATGAAACATAACAATTAGACTAGCATCTCGATTTATCAATCCTGCGTCATTTGCTTGCAAATAATTAAACAAAAATCTGAGATTTCAATTTGCTTTCTTTATTCTACCAAGTGTTTAAATATATTAGTGGTGCAGTATTAATTAACATCGGCGTAGCTACTATTAGGCCACATAGGCCCGGGCCTATACATCAATTTGAAAAACAATAAAAACATGAGCCGGAGTGGGTGGGGGTTAAGGGTCCAAATTTGTTTCTAATTTCATTTTACAGCGTCAAATGTTAATTCTCAAATTTGTCACAAAATATTTCTTCAAATACCACGCGTTCGGTCAGATATACGCCAAAACGCACCATTACATAGCTAAGTTTAAAAAATTACGCCGGGGAAGCATGCCCCCGGAACACCCTAGTAGTTTGTTGGGCTATGCATTTCAGGTCACCTGGTTAATATTTTTTAGTAGAAATCTAGTTTGAACTATTCTAATAATTAATATTAATGACTGCAAATATGCAAGTTATGTAGAAAAAAACTAACAGGACACCGCGAGTTTTAAACAAGTCAAGATTGCAATATGATTGTTCGCCTGTACCATCGGATGTAATTTTGTCATTTAAAGGGAAATAACTGTCTGTAAATCTTAATTGACTGCTGTGTACTCGTTGTCTCCCTTGGCTTATTTTCATTTGAGAGAGATCTGTAAAAACTTTTAGTTATACGACGTAAAGGGTCAGATAGGGCATTTTTGCTGTTATGTTTATTACGGTATTTATTTCGGTAAACATGTTGGTTTGAGCGTGTCGTAAAATAATTATTTTCTCTCCAGTCGTCTGATGATAGCGTCTGGTGAGTTGAATCTTGGCAAACGATCGAAATGCAAAATGTCTTGATGGCACTAATTTTTCTAAATTAACTTTATATGAAATGCTTAAATTACAAAAAAAAAGTTCGGCTTGTACAGTAAATTATGCTCGGAATTATATTGCGGTAGAATAAAGGTTTGTACTTTGGCAAATCACTCTGCCGTCAAAACATTCAAAATAGGCATCACCAATTCGTTCCCATAGGGTTACAGTAGAACGTTTTGCTTAGATCTACCAGCACTGTCCAATATCACATAGCTCTTAACAACCACAGATACCGGTTTATAAAAAAAAAAAAAAAGTCTTATATTCTATTACATACAGTATGTAATAGAATATAAGACTTTTTTACTCTTTTTTTTAAACCGGTATCTGTGTTAACAACCTACCTTAAATTACTAACCTAAAATATATATATCAAAATGTAGAAAACAAGTCGTGTTTCTTTCGATTGTTTGCATGTCAATTAGCAGCCGAAAGTTGGTGGTGTCACGGTGTTGAAGTTCTGTTAGTCTTGATCATCTTCGAAGCTTGATTGTAAATACAAACGTCTTGACCGTCACTCTCTACCATTGCCTCTGTCAGCTTCAAAGAAAGTAGGGCGAACGATTAGGTCACGTGATTATTCAAAAAAGTTATGACGATGTTTATAATAAATCCTTTTGCGTGATCCACAAAGATAAACTATAGACCTATATTCAATATTTTCAAATTGTTTTTCTATGAGTTAATTTTTTTTTTAGTAATTTTCTGCTATAGAGCTTTGAAATGTTTACATATGCGTAGCATACGATTGAGGGGACGTATTATTATGGTAGTAAAATTTTCCCGATTAAAACTAAATTGTTTTCATGCATTATTTCAAATCTTGCAACATCTAATTTGCAGATATTCTGAAAATTAAATTTACACAAGAAATAAATATGTTTCAGGCAAAGATATTCTAATTTAACAGGTTTTACCACAATCTTGTAATTCAGTAGTTAGCAGAGGTATGTAAGGAAATAGAACTTTGCGTGGAGATTGCTGGTTTGTGCAGAAACAAATTTGAAAGTGGAAGCACGTGTCTGACTGTAATTATTTGTTTTTATTAAAGTAGTTCTGACCATCCGCATTTAGTTCGTCGATATAATAATGAAGTTTCCCTTTTTGTTTATCTTTGTTTATTAATAAATGTATTGTCTTTCTGCTTTTCTGTATATCTTGGAGAGCAGGTGTTCCTGTCTGAGCCAATCAGAAACGATACCAGTGTATCGGCAAAAATCAAACTTTATTCAGGAGGACTGTTCTAGACGTTTGTCTTGAAAACAAGCAAGCCTCGCAGATGATCTAGACTAAAGTTCAGTTCGCCATTTTGATATTTTAGCTATGGTCAAGTGACAAATTATCATGTGATCGCAGGCTACGACAGAGGTCAATGTAATGGCATCTGGGAGATATTGGTAAAGTGGAGTTAGAAAATAATCACAACATCAAGCGTGTTATTGATTTGATAATGACGACATCTGGTAAACGACGATATATAAGTATGGTGTTGCACTGGTCAATCAGTGTAGCTCTTACGCACTGCATGTTCCCTTATTTCTCATAATCATTGTTTGAAGTTTCATTTCAGTCCAATTTGTAGTTTTCAAGTTCTGCTCCGGACAAGAATATATACTAGTGACAGACATCCGGCACAGAGCTAGGATAGTAAAAGCCAGGACCTCACTTAATATTTTATAAATCCAAAAATACAATGGGATAGAATTTCGTGATTTAAATAGACAAACAAGTGATTGTTTCAATGTAAGTATTAACTAGTTATTTACCAACGAAACTAACTTTGATTTAAATATTAATGATAATTGTTCACTGCATATATGCCGTCCTTAAAGAACAAGAACTCTGGAGGTTGCCCTATCGGACCGTTATCTTTTCTCGTCATTTCATTAGCAAATCAATTAGCAGCCGACTGGTACACAAGAGATGATAAAGAACAGTTTTGTTAAATTCTACATATAGTAAACATCATTTAAACAACTTCTCCTTAGTTAGATAACGAATAGACATCGGACCGATCTGCCGACATGCCAACCATTTGCCAATATCTATCCGATTTGGGCATGCTGACTGGGTACACATCTTCGCTTTGTATTAACTATATGGGTCATGTCGTATTGCAATCGGCGCAGTTACAGTGTCATTGCAATAGAGATATAACTGTGCAAAAGCTCAATGACGTCACATACTGTGTAAACTTCTCAATACTATGTCCGACATATATACCGTGTTAAGTAATGAATTATTTGTCCAAAATCACTGACGGGGGGATGCCTATGCAAGTCTAAAACATGTTTAAGAACTCATTTGTATACGCCCGTTTGATTAAAATGATTGAATTGGGGTTTAAAGGCGCACCAACACATGAAAGGTTATATGGCGCCTAACAGGAACGAACATGCCAGGCCCATCCTCCATGTACATCGAGATAGGAGAATGGGCCTAGAACCTTCTCACCTGCAGAACTGCAGAGTTACTGCAAATTCTATTGTGGACACTCCATTTACGCTGGAGCCACTTTATTGTTTTTCTGCCACTGCTCTAGTGATGTGAGCGAGATGGCGTCTGAAACAATGCAGAGGCCATGATGAAGACCTTTAATGAGCATGAACAAAAAATGATAAAATGAACATGAATTTGAGGGGTTCTACCCTAAGCCTAACCCTCCAACGGGATCTGCAGTGGCCCTATTATTTTCCCCGGAACCAAACGTGCCCCCCCCCCCCCCCCCCCCCCCGCCACCCCCCGGAACCACACGGGACTCGTTTGAAATACGTCTGTTCGTAAGCAATTCCAAGGTATAAAAACGGACCTAATGTAACTCTGCAGTTGCATTCCCTTGGAGAGAGGTGGAACACTATTACGTCAAATAGGTCAATGTCGTCATGACCTCGTATGTACACACACGTTCTGACGAACCCCGGAAGTGTAACACCCACGATAATGGAACTTCACAGGTCACTGCTCTTGGTGAGGAATTTTACTGCTTTTGGGGTCAGTAGGTCAAGGCCGCCATGACTTCAAATACACATACGCATTACTCCGGAAGTACAACACCAACTCTCATGAAACCATAGACTGCTCCACAGCCGTCATTAAAATAGGCTTGTTTGAGTGAACGAGACATGCGCCGTGGAGCAGTCTAATGAAACCATTATATCACCGGTCACTTGACTATCGTCGCACTGACCTGATGCATCCTTGAGGAAATTGAAATATTCAAGATGGCTGCCGAGATGGCCGCCGTGACATTAAAATGACAATATATTGGCTTCTGCATTAGCTAGAACAATCATTTTGGTGTCTATGACTAGGTTTTCGGGGTCAAGGAATCCATTTCTGACTCCATCTTACTTATACAAATATCCCAGATGACTTCCAATATTTCTGCTGTAAATTCTGCATTAGTTAAGACAATCATTTCAGTGTCTATGACTAGGTTTTTTGGGTCTAGGATCCATTTCCAGCTTACAACTATCCAACATGTCTGCCATGACATGAAACAGCTCACCTGATATCTTGACTTATACATAATACTTTTGGTGTCTACTGCTATGTTTATTGGGACGTTTTTGTCAGTGTGGATTTTTGTTTTTGTTATTCTCATGTCACCACCGTCTTCAAACATTGATGGGAGTATAGGCGCAAGTTCATGGTTGAAAACAGGTCTATGTCGCGCGGGACCATTAAGCCCATGACTCTAGACTATATTAATTGGATGTCAAAAATTGCACCAGATCAGACTTGATAGCTTTTTTTGCTCACAACCTTGTTGGTTAAAGCCACGTTGAATCCTTCAGGCCAACTCGTTTCATATGTATAACATTCGTCTGTTTTTTACTAATAGCGACTGCATTATCAACATTTACTGTTTCTGGACTAATACTCCCAGAAACGATGTTATATTGCCGTCTGGGTATTGGGTTGACGTAGGTATTTAGCTTCTCTCGAATGTTCTCTCTATCCTGTACACGGGATTCCATACAAGCTGCATTTCTTCTTTATGGTGTGTCTTGAGCTGGCATGTAACGATGTTAAGGATTTCAATCGTCGAAATCAAGTTATTACAACTTCTTCAGCAAGGTTTTCGTTATCATAAACTAGGTAAATCTTGCTCAACGTTCTATCGCCGCAACGAAAACCTGCTGGAGAAGTACAACATCAACCTGAACACTTTCTGCAACTAGGAACTTTTATTCTATGGAGATGTGATATATAAACTTCCGAAATTAAAGAGGAGTGACGGATTTATTGACCACTTTACAAAATTAATCAGGACATTTGTCAGAAAAGGATATGACTTTTAGTATTACAACGTACTTCATGCTTGGTGATTGACCCCTCTGCAGTCAGTCACTACGATTAATTTTTCTCTTGTGCGATGACGGGACAAACTCATGGGACTCCATGATTGCCCCTCTGAAACCTTGAATTGGGAGGCTGGCGCATGAACTTTCGTTCCTCGGGTTTTGTGGTCGTACCCTAGATTGGTTTTCTCTTTGGCTGTAACTGCTGCAACAAAAGTACACTTTTGGAAACATCCTGAGGTGCTTCTAATTAGGTTTTTTATAGTTTTACAATAACATATATATATGTATCGTTTCCCAATTTCTCCGTTTGTGAACTTTATTATTAGAGATTTCCTTTTGATGGGATGTACTTTTATGTACACTTTCTTGTCAATTTAAGCGATGAAGAGAGGATATTAGCGAAGTTGTGTACACTTAAAATCGATTTAAGCTAACCAGTGAGCCATATTGCCTACTGAGCGTTCGTCGGTAACCCTGTCTTCACCACTCTGTGTTGTGTATCGTCCTTTTCGTTGTAAAATTTACTCTTTGTTTGTGGTACAGTGTGGACCTACTTTGCCATTTCTGTTGGGTGCCGTGATTTCTATAGGACCATTTTTTCCTCATTTTGTAACCTGTAGCGATTTTATACTAACTTCACTTCCTCAGTAACTATCTTACGAGCCCAACTGTTCTTTGGATAGTTCTTTCCAAGGAGCATTCGTGCTACGCCTCCAACATAAGCATTTAGAACCCCCTCTCATTCACTATTAACCATTAATACACCTACACAACTAGCATATGCATATCCTCAAGAGTTGAAATGAAATTGTTGAACAATGTAGGATGTACTCACATAATAGTAATCATCAAACGTTACAGCTGTTGATCAGATATAAAGACTGTAAAAATGTCCCCACTGTATTTTAGTTTTTGCGCGTCAGCCATGATTGATAGCACTATAACTATAAGTGGCGTATACATGCATTAGGTTGCAGTTTTTATTTTATTTAAGGCAGCGATTTAGATAACTAAATCAGCTTAATTAAACAGTTGTCACAAAGATGTTCCTCAAAACCTAGTAAATCTCATCAAAAGCAGTGTCCTAATCTAGAATTCAATATATTGTCACGTTAATGTCACTGCAGCCATCTTTCTTGGCAGCCGTCTTGGATATTTGTATTTAACTTATAAATAACTAATAATAGTAATAAGCTCTGGAATAAGTCAGAAATAGATTCCTTGACCCAAAAAACCTATCCACAGATACAAAATGAATGTCCAAGGCTAATACAGAAGCCAAGATATTGTCATTTTTATACAAGGCGCGCGCCCCCACTAGAAAGTCCGGATCATACATGTATGTCCATGTTACTGTAGATAAAATATCAAACAATTTCGATGCACGCTCTCAGTATAAAAAAAATTCTAGCTCGCTTCGTTCGCTCGACGCATAATGGCTAATTAATGGTTTAATTAACACACTCTTAAATCCTTTTATTTGAAAACGAACTGTTTTACCCCATCAATGCACTACCGCAACCGTTTTATAAGGCTAGAAACGGACCCGGAAATTGACCAAAACTCTTACGCCCCCCATAAGCTGAAATCCTGGATCCGCCCCTGTCGACAGCCATCTTGGATATTTGCTTTTATCTAATAGGTAAGGTGTAGTCAGAAATATATTCTTGGACTCCAAAACCCTAGTCATAGACTCTAAAATGATTGTCCTAGCTAATGAAGAAACCAAGATATCGGCATTGTAATGTCACGGCAGCCATCTTGAATATTTGTATTTAACTTAAGAAATGTATTCCTTGATCCAAAAACCTAGTCATAGACACCAAAATGATTGTCCTAGCTAATACAGAAGCAAAGATATTGTCATTTTATTGTCACGGTGGCCATCTTGGATATTTAATTTCCTCAAGGATGCCAATGTGGCATCCATCAGATTCAGAATCAGCATATCTTAAATATATTAAAACCATAAAAAAAAAACATTGTGTGGACGATAATTTTAGGTTTTGTCGCCTACTGCCGGACTATTTTGAGGTCAGTAGGCCATTGCGATTAACTCCACTTGGTCATGTAACTGCTTTGGTACATTGTCCTTAGATCACGACAGGGTCGCCATGACGTCAAATGTATAACTACGGAAGTATAACACCCACGCTCGTGAAACTGCATAGGTTCATTGCCTTTGATGATCAGTTCCCCAATGCCGAACAAGAGGCACAAGAGGGCCTGTATCGCGCTACTTGCTTTATAAAATTTGGTAGAATTCAAGTGAAAAACAAAGCTTCCATGCTCTAAACGAGAGGGACAAAATTATGTTTGCATGATATGACAACACATATCAAACAAGAGGGCCATGATGGCCCTATATCGCTCACCTGAATAAATTCGAACCAGCACAAGAGGGCCAAGATGGCCCTAAAGCGATCACCTGAGTACTGGCACATTTTTGAGCTTCTTCGAAATCTTATGGTCATATACAATCTGTGCAAGTTTGGTTAAGATTGTTCAAGAAATGTGGGCTCTGTTGTGTATAACAACATTGATATAGACAGTTTAAGACCCTGACAAAGTTTGGTAAAGATCAAATACAAAATGAAGGTGCTAGAGAGTAACACCTTGGGCAGAGCCAAATGTGACCCCATGCTACATGTAATATATGAGAGCTGTGAGCCTTGTGGTTTTAGAGAAGATTTTTTAAGTTTTTCCCTATACAAGTCTATACAAGTCTATGCAAAACGTGACCCCTGGGGCGGGGTCAAATGTGAATCCAGGGTCACCATATGAACAAACTTGGTAAAGGACCATAAGAGTATAGTAAATGCAAACTATTAAACCTCTGGCTCTTGTAGCTCCAGAGAAGACGTTAATGTGTTTCCTATATACCTCTTGGTCGAGGACCATAATCTTACAGTAAATGCAAAATATTAAACCTCTGGCTCTTGCAGTTTCAGAGAAGATTGTTTTTTTCCTATATATATATGTCTATATAAAACTGTGACCCCTGGGGCGCGGCCAAGTTTGACACCAGGGTCACCATATGAACTTGGTAGAGGACCATAAGCTTATAGCAAATGCAAAATATTAAACCTCTGGCTCTTGCAGTTCCAGAGAAGAAGATTTGTTAAGTGTTTCCCTATACATCTCTATGTGAAACATGTGACCCTTGGGGCGGGGCCAAATGTGACCCGAGGGTCACCATTTGAACAAACTTGGTAAAGCACCATAAGCTTAAAGTAAATGCAAAATATCAAACCTCTGGCTCTTTTAGTTTCCGAGATTTTTTAAAAAAATTTCCTCCTATATAAGTCTATGTAAAACTGTGACCCCCGGGGCGGGGACAAATTTGACCCCAGGGTCACCATTTGAACAAACTAAGTAGAGGACCATAAGCTGATGCTACATGTAATACATGAGAGATCCGTGCCATGTGGTTCCAGAGAAGAAGATTTTTTTCAGTTTTTCCCTATAAAAGCCTATGTAAAACTGTGACCCCCGGGGCGGGGCCAAATGTGACCCCTGGGTCACCATTTGAACAAAATTGGTAGAGAACCATAAGCTTATAGTAAATGCAAATATTAAACCTCTGGCTCTTGCAGTTTCAGAGAAGAAGATTTTTTAAGTTTTTCCCTATACATGTCTATGTAAAACATGTGACCCTTGGGGCGGGGCCAAATGTGACCCTCGGGTCACCATTTGAACAAAATTGGTAAAGGACCATAAGCTTATAGTAAATGCAAAATATTAACCTCTGGCTCTTGTAGTTTCCGAGAAGAAGATTTTTAAAAATCTTTTTATATATGTCAATGTAAAACTGTGACCCCCGGGGCGGGGACAAATTTTACCCCAGGGTCACCATTTGAACAAACTTAGTAGAGGACCATAAGCTGATGCTACATGTAATACATGAGACCTCTGGGGCATGGCCATTTTTGACCCCGGGGACTTCATTTGAACAAACTTGATAGTCTAGGCGTTGGCGATCATTTTAAAAGAAAAACTGTTGAAATCTGTCCAGCTGTTCTTGAGAAGATTTTTTAAGGTTTCGACCATATATGGTAATGGTGGCCATCTTGGATGTCGCTCTGACCTAATTTTAACAAATCTAAAATGCATTCATCTAAGGATCATCCACGTGAAGTTTGGTCAAAATTGGCCACGCGGTTTCTGAGGAGAAGTCGTTTGAAGCAAAAGTTAACGACGGACGACGACGGACGACGGACGAAGAGTGATCCCAATATCTCACCTTTGAGCCTTCGGCTCAGGTGAGCTAAAAAGTAATTACAGCAATTTTTGATATTAAATAAATTGATTTGGGTGTATAAAGGTCTTAAAGAATATGGAAGCACTAATTTGAAACAATTTAAAATATTGGTTGTCTTTGTAAGTTGCTAGCCTTTTGAACTCTTATTATATATGAGCAGTTTAATGTCTATAAATATATGTAAAAAACATAACATTTTGAAAACAACATTTTATACTTAAGGAGAATGCAAATGTAATAATTTAATAGTGTTTAATACAGATATTGAAATATTTTTATTATAAACTAATTGTACAGAATATGTCACGTCTGTACTGTGTATACTTGTGGCGATCTATTCCATTTAGACAACCGAGTGGTTAGATGAAATTATTAAATGTTCAACTCATAAAACCTCTCCTTTTTTTCTTATTCTTCATCTTCTCCTTCTTCTTCTTCCTCGTCTTCTTCTTCTTCTTCTTTGGTATGCATTATATGTGCGAAACAATGTTAGAAAACCATTTAATCTCAATGCTTGCGAAAACATTTTCACATTTTTTATAAATGAGTGTTAAGATATGTACTTTTAATGTTAAAGGTCTTGGAGAATATAATAAAAGAATACAACTGTACGAATATCTAAAGTCAAATCAATTCGCAATTTGTTTTTTACAAGAACTTCACTGTGAATGTACAACATATAATTTGTGGGAAAAACAATGGGGCAATGAAGCGTTCTTTTCAGGTAATAGTAGAAACAGGCTGGGTGTGGGCATCCTTCTTGATTAAAATTTTCATATGAGGTTGTATGTAGAATACAAAAATATAGTTGAAGGTAGACTAGTCATTAAAACTTGTAATTAATGAAAAAGAATACACTTTTATTCTTTTTTTAAACGTTTACGGGCCGAACAATGACAATGTGGACTTTATGTTAGAAAAATATATTATAGATTATGACAGTGACACATTTATAATAGGTGGTGACTTTAACACTATTACAGACGCTAATAAAGAAAAAAAGAACGGAAATCCTAACAATAGTAAAAATAAAAGAGAAACAATTAATTCAATTATTGAAAAAAACGATATCCATGATATATGGAGAATTCTTGTCATTATACATGGCACTCTAATCATAAACCACCTATTTATAGCAGACTTGATTACTTTCTAGTCTCATCAAATATCTTAAACTCGATCACTAAATGCAAGATTTATGTTGGTATCCGGTCGGACCACTCACTTATTTTAATATTAATACAGATTAGGAAGCGCGTGGTCCAGGATATTTTAAAATTAATAACAGTCTAATTTTAGTAAATGAATATCAAGAAATAATAAGAAAATCGTTTAGTGATATAACAGAAATAAATAAAAGTTCGAATCCAAATACTATCTGGGAATTAATTAAAGGTACAGTACGAAACGAAACTATAAAATATACTTCAAAGAAAAGAAAAAAGAATCAAAGTTTAGAAAATAATCTTAAAGAAGAAATAGATAAATTAGATGAAGAATTGTCAAATGATCCAAATAACCATAGTCTATTAGATATATTAAACAATAAAAAAAAAAAATTAACAAATATAATAAATATGAAAACAAACGGTATTATTTTACGAGCCAAGGCTGAATGGATTGAAGGTGCGGAAAAAAATACTAAATATTTTTCAAACTTAGGAAAAAAAAGAGGTCAGAATCTAAAAAAATAAATAGACTTACATGCAATAACTTTGAGATAACAAAATCAAAAGATATATTACAAGAAACAAAAAGATTTTATAAAGAACTATACAGCAAGGTTCAAACAAGCGACGAAAATTTATAATTTTTCAATAATCATAATATTAATAAATTAAATGATAATCAACAAGAATTATGTAATGGTGTTTTGACTGAATATGAGTGTAAAAAAGCTTTAAAAGACATGAAAAATAACAAGAGTCCAGGGTCCGATGGGTTATCAACACAATTTTATAAAATATTTTGGAATGACATAAAACAGTTTTACATTGAATCAATAAATTACTCATACATGCATGACACTTTAACAGCATTGCAGAAGCAAGGTATCATAACGCTTCTACTTAAAAAAGACAAAGACCTTTCACTATTGATAAACTGGAGACCAATAAGCTTATTAAATGTAGACTATAAAATTGCGACAAAAACTATAGCTAACAGAATGAAAAAAGTATTACCAGACATTATTAATAACAGTCAGACAGGATTCTTAAAGGGGTTGATGCACTATTTTCAAACAAGGTGTATTTTAAAGATCTGTGAAAAACTTGAAAAAAAATGAAAGAATTATCAAAATGCCATGAAAAATAAAGGAGATATGATCCATTGCAAAGTTGCAAAGAAACATAAATGGAGGCCGCCATCTTGGAACGATGACGTCATCGCGCCTTTTTACCATATATGGCATATTGACAAAATGTCTTTTAACGCAAAGAAAATCACTGCAAATTAAAAATAACCATACAATTTATACATTTTACATCTGTATATTTGTTTTTATTCAATTTGCAGTGATTTTCTTTGCTTTAAAATGCATTTTGTCAATATGCCATATATGGTAAAATGGCGCGATGACGTCATCGTTCAAAGATATGTTCTTCGCAAATTTTAAATAGGTCATATCTCCTTTTTTTTTTATGGCATTTTGATCATTCTTTCAGCTTTTTTAATTTTTTTCTGAGCCCTATTAAATTAATAGTGTTTGAAAATAGTGCATCAACCCCTTTAAAAGGACGTTACATTGGTGAAAATATAAGGACAATGTGTGAATGCACTGACAACTTGAATAACGACAATAGACCGGGACTGATATTCTTCGCTGATTTTGAAAAAAGCGTTCAACAGTGTTGACCATGGTTTTATTTTTAAAACATTAAAATATTTTAAATTTGGTAACGAATTATCAACTGGATAAAATTATTTTATAATGACGCACAAAGTTGTGTGTCAAAAATGGTTATTCCTCAGTTTTTTAATATTAAAAGAGGAGTTAGGCAAGGATGCCCATTGTCTCCATATTTGTTTATATTAGCTATTTATATAGAAATTTTATATAAAGATGTAAATAACGATAACAATATTGAAGGCGTAAAGGTACGCAAAAACACTATCAAATACACTGCTTTTGCAGACGATGCCACATTTATGTTAAATGGAAATCAATCTTCATTTGAATCTTTAATAGTATTAATTGATACATTTAGCTCCCATTTCCGGTTTAAAGTTAAATTCCAAGAAATCGATTATTCTCCGTGCAGACTCTTTAAAGAAATCCATGATAATATTTTGAAAAAAAAAAACTTGCTTGGACTCACGAAAAAGCATCAACACTGGGAATCGTTTTCACGAACGATAATAATAACAATAGGTCCTGAAATTTTGCTAGGAGTATTATACATCAAGAGCAACATTCCTGTGAAGTTTCATGAAAATCCGTCAAGTAGTTTCAGAGGAGTAGTCGCTACAAGTTTTCATTATATAACTCTATGTAAACAAAGATGGCCACTGGCAGAAATATTTGACGTCGAATCAAAATAATGCTTGACTCGAATAACCGTCATGTCATGCTGATCATTTTAGAAAAAGTCCCATATCAATATCACTTTTAGTTTTCAAGAAGTAGTTGCTACAAACTTATGTTTTTTAAATCTATTTTTAGCTGTGGCGGCCATCTTGAATTTCTGGCCGATCTGTAATTTTGCTACGATCAATTAGACATCAAGAGCAACATTCCTGTGAAGTTTCATGAAAATCCGTCAAGTAGTTTCAGAGGAGTAGTCGCTACAATGTTTCATTATATAACTCTATGTAAACAAAGTTGGCCGCTGACAGCCATGTTTTACATCGAATCATAACAATTTTTGACAAGGACCAACATCATGTCATGCTGATCATTTTAGAGAAAAGTGCCATATCAATATCACTTACAGTTTTCAAGAAGTAGTCGCTACAAACTTGTATTTTGAAAATCTATTTTTAGCCATGGTGGCCATCTTGAATTTCCGGCCGACCTCACAATTTGCTAGGATCAATTAGACATCAAGAGCAACATTCCTGTGAAGTTTCATGAAAATCCGTCAAGTAGTTTTAGAGGAGAAGTCGCTACAAGTTTTCATTATATAACTCTATGTAAACAAAGATGGCCACTGGCAGCCATGTTTAACGTCAAATCAAAATAATGTTCGACTCGGATAACCATCATGTCATGCTGATCATTTTAGAAAAAGTCCCATATCAATATCTCTTATAGTTTTCAAGAAGTAGTCGCTACAAACTTATTTTTTAAAACTCTATTTTTAGCCGTGACGGCCATCTTGATTTTCCGGCCGACCTGAAATTTTGCTAGGATCAATTAGGCAACAGTCCTGTGAAGTTTCATGAAAATCAGTCAAGAAGTTTCAGAGGAGTAGTCGCTACAAGTTTTCATTATATAACTCTATGTAAACAAAGATGGCCGCTGGCAGCCATGTTTAACGTTGCATCAAAAAAAAATTCGACAAGGACCAACAACATGGCATGCTGATCATTTTAGAAAAAGTCCCATATCAATATCTCTTATAGTTTTCAAGAAGTAGTCGCTACAAACTTATTTTTTAAAAATCTATTTTTAGCCGTGGCGGCCATTGTGAATTTCCGGCCGACCTGAAATTTTGCTAGGATCAATTAGACATCAAGAGCAACATTCCTGTGAAGTTTCATGAAAATCCGTCAAGTAGTTTCAGAGGAGTAGTCGCTACAAGTTTTCATTATATAACTCTATGTAAACAAAGATGGCCGCTGGCAGCCATGTTTAACGTCGAATCAAAACGATTTTCGACAAGGACCAACATCATGTCATGCTGATCATTTTAGAAAAAGTCCCATATCAATATTCCTTAGAGTTTTCAAGAAGTAGTCGCTACAAACTTGTTTTTTAAAAACCTATTTTTAGATTTGGCGGCCATCTTGGATTTCACATCAACATGAATTTTTGCTAGGATCAACTAGACTTCATGGGCAACATTTCTGTAAAGTTTCATGAATATCCATCCAGTAGTTTCAGAGAAGTAGTCGCTACAAATAAAAGTTTACGGACGGACAGACATACAGACAGACGGACGAAGGACGCCGCACCACGGCATAAGATCTGCTGATCTCTGATCAGTAAATAAAGATTTAAACTACAATCCAAAAATAGAACAATTTTAAAACTGCCTTGATAACTGGAAGAAACATAATTGTCGATTTTAGGTAAAATCACAGTAATAAAAACATTTGCACTACCATAACTAATTTTTCCTGTGTTGCGTTTCTTTTGCGTTTCAGTGTATGGTTATAGGGTGGGGTCTCAACGGTTTCCAAGTTAAGACTCAGTGGCTATGTCCCAAGGGTAAGGGATCTGGTTGGATGGTTGTATCCGTCTGTTCACCCCCAGTCTGTGTATATATGGTACTAGGGTGGCGAACTAATTTGTCTGCAACAATATTTTGTATGTTCTCTACCCACAAAAAAACACTATGTACACCGCTTTTGATTCAAATTTCCGCCCTCTGAAGCTTTGATCTCATCCAACAGATACTGGCAATTTTGAAACTGTTATCACAAATTCAATGTTATATTAAAACGTTATTTATACTCACTCAAAAAAGGGCCTATTGAAATACCAACATTACCATTGGGTACGTTTTATTTTTACTCAGTGTAGTTACCTTGCACACAAGAAATGCCAGCGTTAAATCATGACGCCACTTGATGTTGCGGTTAGAAGATCAAGGTCACAGTGGATATATTTTGTGCCATTTTACTGCCTTATTTTGTCCACAATGTTACTTCAATAAGTATTTGAAAAGTGGGTCTAGAAGTCGACAGACAATCAAAACAAACAATAAGGTAAATAGAAGCAAAGTTTAGGACACCACAAACATGAACAGTATAGGACGCCAAACATAAACGGGTTGACAATAGTCGTACCACCTTGGAATGTCAGAAGGCTGCTGGAAGTTTAAACCAGGTTCTTAAGACTGCACCAAACCCCAATCTTACCGTATTGTCATCCCAATTAAACGGAAGTGTAAATAAATATCCGCCAGACTATAACCTCTAACAATATATATACTGCAAGTAAAACACACAGATGATCATGTATATATTATGTCCGATAAACTGAAACTGAAAGGTGGAAAACAACAACGGTCAACACAGCAGTTGTGTCATTTATTTGACGTATGGGGTGGGGTTCTTTTACATACGGACATTTATAGATGCACCCCGTGACGTCTCATTGCGTTTGACCAAAAACCATGTGGACAATTAAAACACAGAAATTACATGCTTACATGCAAAACTTGATCCGACTTTATTCCACACTTTACGGGCCATCCCAGAATTTGTAGAAGACAAAATTACTTATGCAATTCTTTACAACATACTATAAGGAAACTTATTCCCAAATTCAGTTGAGCTAGGACAAGATATGTAAGAGATATAGACCTGTAAATAGTGATCGGCAATTGGTTGAAATTTACAATCGATCAACGATTACAATCGGTTGGATATAACGGATCGATCATCGTTATAATCGGTTAGTCATTATGAAGTACAACATGCGCATGTTAATCAGTTTCAAGCCCTAACAGAATAATTTCTGATAAGTAGGTATTACTTTCCTGTCTTGTTTCTTATGTCATGGTTATTTGATTTAAATCAGGGACGTCCGTGGCCGAGTGGTTAACGTCTCTGACTTGAAATCACTTGCCCCTCACCGCTCTAGGTTCGATTCCTCAGGGGCCTAGGAATCTTTATGTGAGGAAGCTATCCAGCTGGCTTGCGGAACGTCGGTGGTTCTACCCAGGTGCCCGCCCGTGCACGAAAATTGCCCGGAGGGGCACCTGGGATCTTCCTCCACCAATGGAAGCTGGAAAGTCGCCATATGACCTTAGCTGTTGGTGCGACTATAAAATCCAATTCAATTGATTTAAATCAGCAAAACAATTCTAACAGATACAAATGTGTTCGTGTATTTGCCCATTTTCATAAGTATAACTCGTAACTGTTGTCTCCTGGATAATCAGTTTTATTTCTATTTTTTAACATTAATTAAAATGCATTTTAACATTTTACCGATGATCGATTATAGACTTTCATAATCGATCATCGTAATCGGATGGCTAAGTAAACGATGATCGATTACAATCGATTAATTGGTACATCACTCAGCTTACAGGCAAAATTTGATGTGAAATGGGACACACTTTAAGGGCCATCATAATTTGGGTTCCATGGGAGCCCATCCATGGGTTACAGAAACCAAAATTACTTACGAAGCCCTTAAGATAATGCTATAATAAAGCCCATGGCCACATCTGGTTGTGCTAGGGTAAGAAATGTAAGAGAGATAGACTTGTAAACACAGCTTACACGCAAACCTTGATGTGGGACGCCGACGCCGTTGCGAGTACATAAGCTCTCTTATTCTTCGAATAGTCGAGCTAAAAAGTCAAACGCGTATGCACGTCGTACGGCGATTAACAAAAATCGACTCGCCGTTCGTAGACATGTATGTTATGCACTACACGGCAGTATGGCACAAGATAAAATAAAGGTATTGCATCATTTTCAAAAACATTTTATTTCCCTGTATCTTTAAAGGTGTACACAATCTAACATAAACATACATACTGTGTCTGTGAAAATCAATTAAAACAAATACTAACTCTACTGTGCAAAGGAAATCAAACATGACATCACTTAAAACTAAAAACTATTTCTTCCAGCATAAACCACAATTCATTATTTCCGAGAACAAAGTTACCAGCCAATATTAAAATTGACACCCAGTCACCCAGTCTGATCTGACCTGGGAGAACAGTTCTCTTATGCTCAGTTGTAGTCATATCCTGTGCTGGGCCACAGTTATAGCGAGCAACTGTACTGTGTAAATATATGGCAATAGTTATGTTTGTCACCAGACTACAGCACACTCAGCATGTGACAGTTTCCGGTGTCTAAGACATAGTGCGCCGACATCACACATGTTGATATACTTCCGTCCAATCTACTAGTTCAGGGCACCACCACTTTCAAGGCTGGAGTTTCTACTGTCATAATGTTAATTACAAAGTTGATGCCATGGTATAACGGCATTAGTCCACACACTGCCTTTAATGGTGGTCTCCGGTGTATTTCGTTCTAACATTAAAGCAAGATAACTGTAAACATACAATTTTAACAGTAAACTAGATGCTGTTGGATCTATCATCATACAAAACACACATGTACAAAGAATCTTTGCAATCTTTGATAAAAACTGTAATGCCAAAACATGTATTCGATCACCTGTCGCCATTTAGATCAAGCAGGGTGTAAGCAAATGATATCAAATCAATAACATTTGCAGCCAAAACCTGACACATTAAATATTCTAAATGTTTGTAGAACTACTATTTAAACTTGATTACACACAGCGTTTTCTAGGTTAAATATGTTTAATAGGGTTACACGTTAATAATCTATTTCAAGCAACTATCAGTCAATTCATTCAACGATATAGAACATTTTCCCACAATACATTCATTTGTTTCCAAAGCCTTTTCAACATTATACCGAATATGCCAAGAACTGACTGTTAAGTTGTATTCAGTTAACAAGCACCATTAAATTCATCTTAGTGCCAAAATTCCCCTCATAATTTGATAAAATTTCCTTTTTACAGAAACTGCAAGAAATGAACTTTTCAAACAGTGGAAATATTTCTATATGATTACAACATAAAGACATACTACGCCTAATACACACATATATAAATGTGTACAATGAACTTACATGTACATATATTGCTGTACCCACAGACCTTATAATAACGTGTATTAATGTACAGGATAGAAGCTATGAAGAGAAATATTCATCTAAAACCCTAAGGTTGGGAGGGTAGTGTTTATCCAAAAATATTTTCTATTGATTGTGTATATTCTATTAACAGATCAGGCTGATCTCTTCAAAATTAGATGACATTTAAGAATACAGGTAGTAAATATTCAATAAATGTAGCCAGCATTTGAAATTCCGAAGGTCTCTGATTGGTAGGCTAAACACTAATTATTAGGTCTGTGGTGTACCGGACATCATACCAATAATAATAGTCATTCCAAAGAATATATACTCCCCTTACATCACACACACATTTCAATGTTTAACAAAGACCACATAGAATACTGTTACTGTCTAGAGCAAAACAACATTGACTGACACTCATCTAGTATGTGAATACTAATTTAAACATATTTTATGGCCATAGATGATGCACACGGATAGGGCCACCCGTTCTATCAACATTAGTTATGCCATTCCCGCTTTATTTGCATTCTAATACACTCACCACATCCATTGAATAGTTGGAACAGACCCGAGTAGTTTAGTTTTATAAGAAGGGATAGTCATTCCTTGTACAAGTATCAATTTAGCTGTTGTTCCAATCCATATCATGGTTTCAATACTGGACATGGTATCTAGATTGGAATGCTAAGTATAATAATAAGGTGACTGATAGGGCTCCTACGGTGCATCAGTTGATATATATCTTCAATGCTGCCATTTTTTGTAATAATTTAACATGTTTAATACAATTATGCCTGAAGTTATAAAAAAACATACATTGCAAAGCAACCAACTGTTATACATAATTAGGTGCCTTATTATTCACAACAAATTTTCTACTGTTGTTTACACACAAGATACTGTTACTCAGCTTGAAATGAGTTTTATGAGGTGGGCGTGGGGTGTAAAGAAAATAAAACATCTTACTTAAAACTCGAGAGTAAGGTTTATATGTTGAGATCTCAAACATGAAGTCTGATAAAAGAAGCATACATAAGTTCCATAAGTGCTTAAGCACAGATAGACAATAGAATATATCCTGCATATTACACATTAATTATTACACATTGTTTCCATCCTGAATCTAACATAAATTGAATAATATTTAGAAATAAAATGCAAACAAACTGTTTTCAGCCATGCAATAGTTACTTGATATTGCATACACATGCAATGCACTCTTCTGCTTTCTTAAATTGAACATAGATTGCATATTTCTTAGTAACAAATACAAACAAAGCTGTTTTCGGCCAATCAATAGTTACTTGAAAATGTATGCAAAAGAGAGTGTCAACAACAGTGTACATAAGTGACCTACAACTGTATGAGGCTTTCCAATAAGCCACTATAAAAGGGAAAGTAAAAACGCATTTATATAATCATCTTTTAACTTACTTGAAACAGAGAAAAAACAAGAGCATAACACAAAAGTTTGCAGCCTGGAAGCTGAAGCAAATTATCAGGCAATCAAGTAGAACTTGAATGAATTTTAAGGGCACATCTGATAGTGTCAGCATAAATTACAGGTAATCAATTTCACAATAACTAGACAATGTATACATGGGACCCAAATGTCCCGCTTTTGGTTATCAACTGTTTTAAAAAATGGAGTTACCAGGTTTTTCCGACCCTTCTTTTTGTGAAAGATCTATACTGGTGTCTGAAAAATGGACTTAACCAAAACTTAAATGTAAATTTTGGATGTAAATAAACGAAGTGCGAAAAGTAGGTAATGGTCATAAATATGAAGTAGTCTTCAAAAAACTTGAATGTTTACCTTTTTTGTACGGACAGGAGTACCACTATATGCCCGCTCCACTATCGTGGCAGAGCACACAAAACAAACATGCACACATTTTTATTATTAGTGAGTGTCTGAGAAAGTATAAAGAATTCATTTCAATATTTTCATCTCTATATATGCTATATTATATAAACAATGTTAATTAAACCGTTTCTTGTGGCACTTCATAACTTTAAATTACAGTAGGTCTTCAATAATTTTCACCAGACTGATCAACAAAAAAACATTAATATTGTACTAACTGACATAATTTTTTTAAATTTATAATCATCATACTCAAAAGTTCTTAGAACACAACAAAAATTCAGAAGATTAAAAGCACTAAAATACAGACTAAATGCAAAGGAATACAGCAAATATAAATGACGAACAATAACAGTTAACATGGAACGGTTAAAATATAATTTGTACACTTTGAATTTTGTTAAAAAGCTCTATGTTAGTTCTAGTGTGTTATGGCACATCGTTTTAGTTACGGCACGAGTATGCGAGTCTTACAGTTTGTGATTGTTTCTAGTTTCTGAGTCCCGCATAAAGTTTGCGCTAGTGTTTGCCAAAGAAAATGCGACTGCATGCTGTACCATGTACCATATTTTATCATTTGAGCAACATGTTATTAATGCTTTAACAAAACCATCATTCTTTATGCATATATAAATAAATATATATGAACATTCTTTTGTCATGCATAAATTAACCACCCCAAAATGGTATTCTGGATTAATCCACATAATTAATTTTCATTTAAAAATCCAAAAATGCAGCAAGTGGTGCAATGACTTTTGTATCTTCAAAGGTAACTTAAACCTTTGATTTATCCTTTAAAAAAGATGGTCCAGTTGTTGTTTTGGATAAAATATGGTATTTTTTGACTAATATCCTCTAAATAGCAAGATTTGTGCAAAGTAGTTGAAATCACCTTTGGTTTACCCAATTAAAATTCAATGTGTACATCTCACAACGGATATCCAGAAATAATGCCAGCACTCTGATGTTCATCATACATGTTA